>JAUPMG010032875.1:0-14596 GCA_031762675.1 Pachysandra terminalis | reverse complement strand
CAAAGGTGTCTGACTTTTCTCTAATAAAGTCAACCCAAGTAAATCTAGACAAATCATCAACACATACAAACACATACATTTTTCCAGATATACTTTCTACCTATATTGGGCCCATAAGATCCATGTGAAGTAGCTCTAGAACCTTAGTTGTAGAAATCTGTTGCAACACCTTATGAGCAGACTTCTGCAGTTTACCAATCTGACTTGATCCACAAATTCTGGGCTGTTTTTTGTCAAGCTTTGGTACTCCTCGAACAATACCTATATTTACGATCTTAATTAGATTCTTATAGTTCAAATGCCCAAGCTTTTGATGCCATACTTCAGTTTCATCTAGAGAAGTTTTGTGACAAATGTGTAGTTGTGACAAAATGTAACAGTTGTTGGGAGATCTGGATCCCTTCAGAACACATGTTTCAGTCTTGTTAAAGACTAGACATTTGTCATTTGTGAATCTTACAAACAAATTATGATCACATAGTTGGCTAATGCTTATCAAATTTGCTTTTAGCCCTTACACATAAAGCACATTCTTTAGTCTTGGAAAGCCCTCCACATCTAGTGTTCCTTTGCTAAGGACTCGTCCTTTCACACCACCACCAAAGGTTACTTGACCTGAATGAGAACTTCAAAACTCTGCAAGAATATCTCCATTACCTATCATATGCCTAGAGCATCCACTATCAAAATACCATGAATCAGTAGCACAAGTTTTTAAAGAAGTGTATGCAACAAAACATCTAAAATCAGATTTTCCTACCCAAAGTTTTCTAGAAATAGCAGGTTTCAAGTCAATCTTCAATTTGCGTGTCCTTTTTGGGAAATTAACACTCATGCCATTCTTAATTGCATTCAAGTATTTGAAGCATCTAGATTGAATATGACCAGGCATGCTGCAGAAGTGACAAATAGGAAGAAATATCTTTGACTTATTTCTAAAGAATGAAGAACCAATTTTCTTACCAGATACTTTGGTGGTTCTGATGTTGAAGATGATTTCACAAAGGTCATCTTTGAAGATGAGCTTTCTCCTAGGAAACCAATCCCATGATGATCACCATTAGCCTTTCCAAGAGATAGTAAGTGATTGAGTTTTTTCGTAACTCAATTCTGATTTCCTGTACTTTCTGTTCCTTTTCAATAGTAAGAGCTTCGAAGTTTGTTGCAGTCCTTTTTAGAATCTCCTTCTTTTTGAGGAGTTCGGCCACTTGGTTTTCTAGTGATTTGTTTACTTGGCAAACCAATATCCATTTCTCATACATCTTCTGAATGGCATCAATGTTTGGAACATCATCATCGCTGTTGTAGTTTGTCTCAGAATCAGAATCTTCACTTTCTTCACAAACTGTTTCAGTAGTTGTTGCACCATCTGTTGCACCAGTGTGAGTAGCGGTTTGATCCAGCTTTTTGCTTGTGAATGCAACATAGTTGCTGACATGTTCATCATATCCTTGACTTTCATCAGATTCATCATCACTCCAGGTGATGTTCAAAGATTTTCCTTTCTTCTTAAGGGTTTTTGCGCATTCCGATTGGATATGCCCAAAACCCTCACACTCACGACACTGTATCCCTTTACTTTTCTTCTTTTCTTCAGTGGAATTAGCACTTGACCTGTTTCTTTGTGCATTATTGAATCTTCTAGATCTGGTAGAAGGATCCCTCCTGTTCATCTTTTTCAAAAACTTACCAAAATTTTTGGTTAGTAAAACAAGTCAAATCAGCATCAGACTCACATTCTTTAGTGGGGAAATGGACCTCAGCTTGAAAAGCAATGCTTTTCTCGTTCTTTCTTTGCTTGAAGTTCATCTCGAAGGTTTGTAACAACCCCATCAATTCATCTAGCCTCATGTTGCTTACATCACGAGTTTCTTCAATTGCCGTGACTTTGTGTGAAAATCTCTCAGGAAGTGTCCTCAGAGTTTTTCTCACCAGTTTTGACTCAGAGTACTTCTCTCCAAGTGCGAATGCTTCGTTGGCTATATCACATAGCTTGAGTTGAAGTCAGCAATCTGTTCATCTTCATGCATCCTTAGATCTTCGAACTGGGATGCCAGCATCTGGAGTTTTGATAGCTTGACAACAGTGGTGCTTTCATGTGCAGTATGTAAAACAACTCATGCCTTTTTAGCAGATTCACATGTTGAGATCAATATGAATTGATTTGCATTAACACCGTTAAAAATGACATTTAGGGCCTCTGAATTTTAGTTCACCAAGCAATCTTCTTCTCCAGACCATGTTTCCTCTAGTTTGATAATAACATTCTTTTCTGCATCTGTTGTGATGGAAAGAGTCCATCCAGTTAGTATTGCACGCCAGGCCTTTTCATCAATGGCTTTGATGAAAGATCTCATTTTAGCTTTCAAGTATGAATAATTTGTTCCATCTAGTAATGGTGGACGTAATACTGAGCCTCCTTCTCTCATAGCATCCATTGCCTACAAAAACACATATCTTTTTCTCGGATCTCACTAAACTTGTTAGTGTTCCGCTTTGATACCAATTCACTAGAACTTAGGTTAATTTATACAACCGGATCTAACAAAACGATTTATTCCCAACGGACTTAATCTGCCAGGAATATTACAATTAAATTTATTCTTAGCCGACAAAATCAGTCGGGATTAGATATATAGATATATAATTAAATAAACCTTTTTTTCATATTTTTTGCATTAACCTGACCATTTCCAAACATTTGTTCTATTGACCATACAATATAACTTGTAATAATACAAAACATTAACAATTACGAATATAAATATATATATAAGAATTTAAACTTATTAATTATAAAGTGTCAACATTTGTTACATAAAATGAAGATCTTTGAAATTATAATATAAATGTCTACACATGAAAGGAAAAAAAAATTATTACAATCCAAAAAATTTTACAATTAAATTTATTCCCAGAGGCCTTAGTTCATCGAGAGTAATCAAACGATTTATTCCCAACGGACTTAATCCACCAGAAATATTATAATTAAATTTATTCCTAGTAGACAAAATCCATCAGGATTAGATATATAAATATATATTTAAATAAAAATTTTATTTTTTTCATATTTTTTTGCATTAACCTGACCATTTCCAAACATTTGTTCTATTTACCATACAATATAACCTGTAATAATACAAAACATTCAAAACTATGAATATATATATATATATATATATATAAATTTAAACTTATTAATTATAAAGTTATTTTGTGGGTGGTTTTGTGAATAGTCACCAAAAGTAGTCAAACTGGCAGACCGTTTAACACCGGTCGAACCAGGCTAATGGAGACAATGGGTCAAGGTGTTAGAGCTTCTCCAAGCCCTAGGACTCTAATTGAGATTATAACTAAACCTTTTGCAGGCTGCCTACGTACCCCAAATAGGGATCAAGTCAGACGTAGTTCAAGGTCTGGTAATTTTGGTAGAGGTCTCTCCCTCTTTTTCATCATCTTCTTGAATGAGGGAAGTGAGCCAGTAGTTATAGCTTTTGTAAACGTTTAAAACTTCGTTTAAAACGTCCTGTAAGCAAACAAAACGCGTTTTTTTAACAAAACGTTTAAAATGCATTTTTTTACTTTTTTTTCAAAAAAACGCGTTTAAAAAAGTCAGTGTTTAAAGTTGACCAAAACAAAAATGTTGTCTGTTGGAAGTTCCAATGACAAATGCGTGCTAGCCGACAACTTTATTTTTGTGTTAAAGGGTTTTATAACAAGTTCCAACAAAAAAAAATTATTGTTTAATTATTAATACTTATATATATATATATATCTAATATTGACGTTTTTTTGAACAAAATACGTATTAAACACGAATTATTTATTAAACGTATTTTTTACGTTTCCTTTAATTTGACCCTTTTTTTGACTACGTTTTTTAAAATTAAAACCGTATTAAACTCGTATTTTTCCCGTTCCGTTTTTTTGACCTTTCACGTTTTGCTAACAATGGTCTTGACACAATCAAGGCTACTAGTCTTAGTACTTTCGAGGTCCTCGAACCTTGGTACTTTCAAGACTGTATGACCTTCTACGTCATCAAGCATCGCTTTAGACGGAGGTATGTATTGCCGTCTACGTCGTTAAGCATCGCTCTAGACGGAGGTATGTATCCCTTTCTACGTCGTTGAGCGTCGCTCTAGATGGAGGTAGTATCTCCTTATATGTCTTAGAGCATTGCTCTAGACGGAGGTAGTATCACCTTCTACGTCTTAATGCTTCACTGTAGACGGAGGTACCATCACCTTCTATGTCTTAAAGCTTCGCTGTAGACGGAGGTAGTATCACCTTCTACATCTTAGAGCTTCGCACTAGACGGAGGTAGTATCACCTTCTACGTCGAGCTTCGCTCTATACGGAGGTAGTATCGCCTATGATGTCATCGAGCATCACTCTAGACGAAGGATAGTATCGCCTACGACGTCATCGAGCATCGCTCTAGATGAAGGATAGTATCACCTACGACGTCATCGAGCATTGCTCTAGACGGAGGATAGTATCACATACGACGTCATTGAGCATTGCTTTAGACAGAGGTAGTATCGTCTACGACGTCATCGAGCATCGCTCTAGACGGAGGATTGTATTGTCTACAAAATCATCGAGCATTGCTCTAGACGGAGGTAGTATCAGCATGCTGCTATAGAATATCGACATCTTACATCTTCCAAGACTGTCTCTCCCCTTTAGGTGTAAATTCATATCGATGTGTCAACATCTTACATCGTCCAAGGCTGTCTCTCCCCTTGGGTGTAAATTTATATCGACGTGTCGACGTCTTACATCATCCAGGGTTGTCTCTCCCCTTGGGTGTAAATTCATATCAATGTGTTTACCGAGACACATCTCTTTGGTAAACGTGAGGCGCACCTCTAAGGCTCTCAAGAACCCGATGGGTTGTCCCATCTCAGGTGGGCGCCCTTGAGTATGACTTGAGAGGATGTCCCAACACAAGTGGGACTCTCAAGAACCGAAGAGGTTGTCCCATCGCAGGTGGGCGCTCTCGAGTATGACTTGAGAGGTATTTCTGCATCGGCATCCTGCTGTAAAGGGGTCTGGCATCCCGCTGTGGAATACCTGTTGATATCAGCATCATTGTATACTCATTATAAGGGTGTTGATCATCCCGTGATTTATGTAATAAAGGGCATCATGGTAGCGCACTACCTTCTCCCTATATCTATGTCTCGGCTGTACATTCCTTGAACCGATTCCTCGAACCGACTAGGGTTCTTCCTTAGGAAGTTCCTGAGGGTATTACCCAAGGGTACCGATGGGGATCTTGCTACGTGTCGGTCATAGTCCTGACACGTGGCAGACTATTTTTGGGATATATGGTCTTACCATTTTTCATATCTACATCTCAATCCCCCTGACCACGACGATTATCTTCAAGATATTGGTGTGGTCACGGTATAATATGACTTACTTTGTCACAGCGCGCCGATCAGTGCCCTTTAGCCTTGGCGAGGCGTGGAGTATAAAGACGCATCTCTTAGTCGGCATCCCACCGTAGAGTATTGGCATCTCACCATGGAGTATAGAGACGTATCTCTTAGTCGGCATCGCCGCCTTGGAGTATTGGCATCCCGCCATGGAGTATAGAGACACATCTCTAAGTTGATTGGCATCTTGCCGTGGAGTATTGGCATCTTGCCATGAAGTACAGAGACGCATCTCTAAGTCGGCATCACGCCGTGGAGTATTGGCATCCCGCCATGATGTATAGAGACGCATCTTTAAGTCGGCATCTCGTCGTGGAGTAATGGCATCCTGCCATGATGTATAGAGACGCATCTCTAAGTCGGCATCCTTTCGTGGTCATGTGGTAATATGATGGTCATCATTGGCGTACGTTGTTTGCCACCAAGGCCAATCCTATAGTATTGAGATTTGTTTTTGACCTTCCCCCTTTTGTTTTTGGGCTTTGGTACATACACCAGTCCTCACAGGACTTGGTAATATTAAGTCATAATCGTAGTGCCTAGCGCCACCTCATCCGCAAAATGGGGCTGCCTTCGACGCCCACTGCTCTTGGGGTCTGGCGATGGTAGTAGTAGTAGTATCAGTTTCCATAGGATTTGATGATAATTGTTTAAGTCGATAAACAAATAGTAATTTATTTTCCTATCGCCACCTCACCCACAGGCGGGGGGGGGGGGGCTACCTTCGACACCCCCTTCGCTCCTGGGGTCTAGCGTCAGTAGGATCAGTCCTTAAGGGACTAAATATTTTATTTGACTAAAAATTTATCAAATTTTCAAATTTTCTAGCGCCACCTTACCCGCAAGTGGAGGTTGCCTTCGACGCCCCCCTCCGCTCCTGGCGTCTGGCACCAATACCATCAATCCCTACAGGACTTATTATTTTTTTATTTGACTAAAAAGTCAATAAATTTTGAATTTTCCTGGCACCACCTCACCCGCAGGCGGATGGTGCCTTTAGTACTATTAGTTTGACATGACTGATAGAGTAGTATCAGTTTGATAGGACTGATACCAATAGTATCATTTTAATATGACTAATACCAGTAGTATCAGTTTGATAGGACTGATACCAGTAATATCAGTTTGATAAGACTGATATTAGTAATATCAGCTTAATAGGACTGATACCAGTAGTATCAGCTTGATAGGACTGATATCAGTAATATCAGCTTGATAGGACTGATAATAGTATCAGTTTGGTAGGACTGATACGAGTAGTATCAGCTTGACATGACTGATACCAGTAGTATCAACTTGACTAGCCTGATAATAAATTATTTTTTTGTCAATAAATAAATAATAATAATTTATTTTCCTGGCGCCACCTCACCCGCAGGCAGGGCTACCTTTGACGCCCCTGCTCATGGGGTCTGGCGCCAGTAGTATCAATCCCATATGATTGATAATAATTGTCTAAGTCAATTATAATAATAATTTATTTTTTTGGCGCCACCTCACTCGCAGGTGGGGCTGCCTTTGACGTCCCCTGCTCCTGGGGTCTGGCAACTGTACCAGTCCCACAGGACTGATAAAAAATATCTTTTTTTTTTTGCTTGGGGCGTCAGTGCTCTTTGCGTCGAAACCTTATGACGTCATATCCTTTGCATTAAAGAGTAAGAACTCTTATGCCGTCAAATGAATTTAAATGAGATATTATTTAATCATATATGAATTAGCTTTGTTAATCGTATATGAATTAGCTTTACTAATCTATATGAAATAGCTTTAAAGAGAAATTTACAAAAAATTGCTCATGGTCTAGCGAACATAGAAGTTTCTTTGACTTCAAAGCCTATTTTGACGTCAACGCCTCTTTGACATCAAAGAGAGGATTTGACGTCAATTTTTTTTTATCTTCGATGTTCCCACTCCCGCGGTCTGGTACTGTTGCTAATATCAGTTCAACAGGACTGATAATATTATCAAGGCAAATGTTAAATACTTTATTTACTTAGTACCTCCTCATTTGCTTGGGATTAGCTTTCGACATCGGTACCAACTCCCACAGAGTTGGGATATGTTGTCGGCGCCCCTTGCTCTTGGGCTTTGACGCCTGTACCAGTCCCACAGGACTGATAATAAATATCATTCTCTTTTCTTTTTCTTTTTTTTTTTGCTTAGTCAGCACCACCTCATCTGCCTTGGAATCGGCTTCCAGCGCCCGTACCAACTCCCACAGAGTTGGGATCTGCTGTTGACACCCCTTGCTCCTGGGCTTTGACGCCTGTACCTGTCCCATAGGACTGGTGAAAAATAAAAAATTAGCTTTTTTTTTGCTGAGTCAGCGCCACCTCATCCGCTTTGGAATCGGCTTCCGGCGCCAGTACAAACTCCCACAAAGTTGGGATATTCTTATGACGTCTCACTGCTCCTAGGATTTGACATCTGTATCAGCCCCACATGGCTGGTAAAAAAAACATAAAAAATAATATTTTTTTTTTTGCTTTGCGGCGGTGTCACTGCCCAATCATCCTCTGGACTGATCATCCTTGGGATCGATCCTCCTCGAGACCGATCATCATACAGACCGATCCTCCTTGGGACCGATCATCCTCAAGATCATACTAAAATCATCCTGGGGATCAATCCTCCTCGGGACTTTGGTGAAATCGTCAATAGCTAGTCCTCCTCAGGACTTTGTTGAAATCATCAATAGTTATTCCTCCTCAAGACTTTGCTGAAATCATCAATCGCTAGTCCTCCTCGGAACTTTGTTGAAATCATTAATCGCTGGTCCTCTTTGGTACTTTGCTAAAATCATCAATAGCGAATGTATGCACACATACTTTCCTTATTCTTGCCTTGTTTTGATCAATTTCATAATTTGCTCAGTCTTTCTCTCATAGGTGCAGCTGGCTCATCCTCCAATCGCTATCAGCTATGGTTAGTCCCCCAGTCGTTATTCAGGAGAAGGTATAAATCTTCGAATATAAGGCTGCAGAAAGTAAAGGAAATGATGTTGATGAGGGTCATGCTTATAACTTCGACCCTATCAGCCTTGGAGCTGACGTGCGATATCCCAGCTTCAACTCGAGTAGGATGGCATCAGTAGTAGTAGTCTCTCTTAGTACTTCCCCTTAGATCACGCTCGACTGAGAGGGGTGAGACTTTGATTTCTCTTGCTAGTGTATGTTTCATTCTAAGCATATCTTTTGCTTATGTGATGTAATCGTCTTATCTGTTGCAGGTGAGTCCCCTAAGCGTGAATGTCTTCCTACTCCTAGTGTTGGGGATACTACTACTGATACTATCTTTGCAAGGGAGGAAGCCCTTATTATTTTCCCGATACTTTCAGGGAAGAGATTGTTTAAACGACAAAGGAGGGGGAGTAGTCCTCGCGCTCCTTTAGTGTCGACTCCTCCTAAACTGGTGAGAGTGTCTGATCTGATCGTGGATGTACCCCCGCGATACTATTGATGATGGACTCTTGGATTTGGAAAGTGTGGATGCTTATGCTGATCCACTCCTATTGAAGCAGACACTCGCTTCATGTTCATAAAGAAGATTTTCATTCATTCTTCTTACGGATCTAATCTTCGGAGGATCATTGATTGCTATGGTGATTCTGGTACTGAGATATCTTTTTTCCGTTCTTGTATTCGAACCTTTTCAACTCGCTGTATGTTCACTGGTTGGATGTCTTCAGGAAGCACAACTTTCTGCTCTTCTTGTGGAGGATCTTCATGAAGGAGCTAGAGGATCCCTTAGCAGCCAAGATGAAGCTAGATTGCTTGATGACGCATTTAGACGCCATGGAGGAAGCCTTGGGGCACCTCACATGTTATCGTGAGCTGAAGGTTTCTTCTATTACCCGACAAGACTTAGAGTCCTGTGTAGCTAGTCATGAAGCTAAGAATGAGGCATTGCGCACCCAGCTTTTAGGAGAAGAAGAAGAGCTATCTGTTGTTAAAGCCAAATTGGCAGGTGGTGATGGTAGACTTTTTGTTTTACGTTCTTGGCTTAACAACAACAAGTTCAATCATGGTCCTTTACTAGTAGACCTCTAGAGGTGCCATCAACATCAGATTGATGTGGATTGCAGGGTAGCAGTATAGATATCTATATTGTCAGTGTTTTTTTGTTTCTTTGAGTATTTGACATTTTGCATGTAGTTAGAGACTCATATTGGTAAGGAAAGAACTATAAATTATCCTTATGAACTTAAGCATAAAAGGAAATGAAATAGACTAATCTAGTAAAGGATCAACATTTACTCTCGATTAGAGTAATTACTGTATGGCGAAGTAGACTTCCTCTTAGACTTCCATGCAACATCTCCCTTTAAGGCCATAGTACGTCCGGTACGCCTTGTTGACTCATAAAGGCGAGTGAATGTATCTATCTTTAAATTCTCCAGCACTAGATGGTAGTCCTTCATCAGTCCATCGATGCACATCTGTACTAGGTTGTCTTCTGTGGCTATCTCCCCACAGTCAATTGCAAGGTCATGGAATCGCCTCACGTATGGCTCAAGCCCTTCATCGGATTTTTGCCTTTCTTTACCCAAGTCCATGAGGGGTTAAACGTTCCTCCACAATGAAGAACTTTCGCAGGAAAGCTATTTTCATCGCCTCCTAGTTAGGGATATATTCATGGGGAATATTATCATACCAAGTGTAGGCACGATCAGTGAGAGATCAGGAGAACTCCCTTAGCTTCAGTTCATCATCGCCTGTAAATGCTTCCATTGCACCGGTGAAATTGGTCACATGTTCTTTTGCATTGCCTGATTGTCTATTTTACTATGGCATGAAGAACGGTAGTACATACCCTACATGATATGGCTTCTTCATGATCACCATCGGGTACGGAGGTCTGGCGTCGATGCTAAACTCAAGAGGCTCTCCTTCTCCTTCTGCATGAGACTCAATCTCCTCTCGAGTCATGAAGCCACTATTGATCATAGAGTCTGATTGAGGCACACTTACTGGAGTAGTCACATGAGTTACCACAGGTGTTGTAGGTGGTGTTCTCTCCACCGTTGGCTCCATCGGTGGTGTGGGGATGTGACTCTCCCGTGTGATCATTGTATGCAACAGGTCCAACATCTTTGCCTGTGCTTCCTCCATCTTATTCATCTTTATTCTCATCATCTCTATCTAATCATCACGATCATCAGGGTAGAAACCTGCAACCAGCTCTTCTTCTAGCTCCTGCATGACGTCTAACAGATCTACATTGCGTCTCTCCTCTTCAATAGGAGGAGATGACGCTCCTATTTGCTACATGGCCTTTGCTTTTCTCTTTTGTCTTTCCATTCTTCTAATAGTGATCAATAGGTAGGAGACATAGTCCCCAGTGGAGTCGCCAATGTTTTGTGGGTGGTTTTGTGAATAGTCAACAAGGGTAGTTGTAACAACCTGAATAAAACATAAAATATCAATTGAAAAATTTAAGGGTAAAATAGTAATTTGGGAAATTTTAGCTTAACTTCACTAATTAATTAGAATTAGGAGCACCTAAAATTATTAATTTCATAAGACACTAAAGATTTTGCTAAATCATTAAAACTGATTCGGTCAGCCATAATTAAGTTAAGAAACAAAATAGGTCAGATAACCCAATTTAATAATTAAATAAGAAATATAATACATTGCGATCGAGTGCACCTACCTGCGATCAAGCGCATTGCAATCGAGCGCACCTGCCTGCGATCGAGCGCATTGCGATTGAGTGCACCTGCCTGCGATCGAGCGCAGTAACGATAATTCTTACAGATTTAAGTAGGCAAATAAAGTATTGTCTGATTTAATTCTCTGCAATATTTCTTAATCTTTTATTTAAGCATGTTTATATGTTAGACACTTGTGATATTCATTTCTTTGTTTTGATCGCCGATCGGATTGGAGCCGACCATGCGATCGTGTTTGTGATGAATGTTTAGTCCTAGTGCTTTATATAGTAGTTGTCCTTCAAGTATTTGAGCTAATGGCAAACCTGTAATTATCTTTAGTTCAACGAAGTGTATGGTTGAGATTGTGGTGGTTATAAATGGATGGTCTAGATTAAAGTAGTTGAATTTCAAAGGTTGAGGTTATAGTAGTTGTATTGAATGGCTTAGATGTGGACACTTGGCATGTAGTGGGTGGAATGAGAAAGATTCTCATTTGAGTTTTAATTTCATTTGGTTTTAGTTTACATTTGACTCTCATGTGCATTTCATTTGAGTTTAATTTGCATTTGAGTTTCATTTGGGTTAATTTGGTTTGGATTTAGTTCATTTGGTTTGAGAATTGGGGAGAGGATGAGAGAAAAACGTTTTTAGCTTTTGTTTTGTTTGGGCTTGAGATTGGGAGCTTAGGATGAAGAAGAGAAGGCTTGCATTGGAATGACAATGGTGGATTTTTCTTGCATGGATTAAGTTTAGTACTAAGTTCATGAATTTAGTTACGTTAAATCTAGTTTTCTAAACTTTTCTATATTCTTCAAGTTCTTGCAAATATGTTGATGATTAATGAATGGATTTATGCTAGAGGTTGATTTGATAATGTACCCATGAATCTAATTAGGTAAATTTTTGTTGTTCCTTACATTTATGTATATTTCATGCTTAGGTTAGATGTGTGTGGAGTGAATGATTTATATGCTAATGTATGTTTTATTGATGTGTTTTTTTTTTGCTTGATAATGACATATGTTAACCTCTAGATGGTTGTAAGTTGATAAAACTTAGTTTAGAAAAAAAACCTCTTGATTTTAGGTTGTTCGCGAACGTAGGCGGACCCTTATGAGCCTAAATGTTCGCTGAACATGTTCTGGGTTGTAGGCGAGCCTAAATGTTCGCTGAACACATCGCCTAACATGAACACCCCGCCGAGTATGAATACCCCGCCGAATAGGTTTAGGTGCACCGAAGGGTGAGCCGAGTTGACTTAGGTGCGCCGAAGTGGTAGCTGAGACTTAGTTCCCTGGTTTTGTCGCCGAGACACAGAAGGTCCGCCGAGCTGTTCGTCGAGGCAGGCTTTGGTGTGCCAAAGACCACGCCGAATACTCCACTGAACCTAATAAATTGAACTTAAATTGATATGTAATAATAGTTACACATTTACATAGTTAGAAATCCAATTTCATGACATGTACACTGTAGTAGTATTGTTTGGAAACTTTCACATTGTGACATGAATTAGGGAGATATTATGATAACTTGGAACATGTGATATATGCCCCGTAGAAATCACAATGCACTTGGCACGTCACTTAGAATTCTCTCAATTCTTTCAAGTATGATACCCCATGAGTTCAGATGCTGCCATTTTATGTGTGCTTCCTCATGGACCCGTTATCACGGGAGGATGAGATGTTGAGATATGGATGTAAGACCTGGTATGGTCATTACACTTGCGGTTAATGGCACATCTGATACTTTCATCGTGAATACTTTGTTAACCCCGCACACTTGTTTTTAGTGAACCACTTTGTGTTGCTTGAATGACGCATTATGCTCTATGTGAGATTGTGTTTGATACTCTGGGTTTTGTGTTTATTGTTTGAATGGTTTGTTGAATTCTGTGTGAGAATATGTTGATGCTCTAAATTGTGTGATTCTGTGTGAAATTGTGTTTGATGCTGTGAATTGTGTGTTTACACCCTGTACACTATTAGTTGACTATTTAGGTTGCGTGCACCTCTCCACTTGCACAGCATTGAATTCGAGACCATTGTATGATCAAGAGTGTGACCCTGTATTCCAAGACCACAAGGTTGGGTCTTGTGATTGGACATGAGTGTGATGTGAGTTTCACATCTAGGGAGGGACCGGCTGGATTTAGTTGAGGGTATAACTAACCCAATAGACTTTCTTTTTGCCCGAGGGCTCAGGGCCATGAGCAAAGAAAAGATAACAGGACCTCTATAGTTTAGTCAGATGATCATGTTTTCCTGAGGGATACTGCAGGTGGCTGCAAGTCTCGGTCTACGAACCACTGATAAAAACTGCGTTGTACACGTAGAATAGCCCTATTTCAATGGACCGTATACACGGGGGGATGATTTCAGTTTGCTGGAACACCCTGGGCGAATTCAGGTTGTTGGGACACCCCGAAATAGAGGATGGATCCGGAGGAAACAGGTTATACTAACACTCAGGCAGAGTTGCATTTACATTGCATTTGCTGATGCATTTGCATTTCATATTAGACTACTTATTAAATCACCGTGGTGATGACTGTATTTAGGTGCACAAAATGCATTAGTAATTAATTTACCACATGCATCTTGCATTATTAAGCTTTCCTTTATTTCTTGAACTTGGAATATTTTAAATGTTTAGACTCAATGATTATATCTTATATATTCCTGAATTTATGTACTTATTGGCTCGTGGAGCTCATGCTTTTTAGCAACCAACATTTCAGGTTCGTTAGTCGTGATGGCTGCTGAGGAGTTTGAGGTCTTGGAACCTTTTAGTTCGAGAGCTTGGTCGATGAGAGACTGGTTTGGGTATAGCACTCTGATAACTTGTTAACTTAGTTTAGAGTTAGACTTTCTTTTCTTAGAATTTTTCAAATTTAGATGATGAAATGTTAGTTACTTATATCTTACTAGAACTTCATTAGAACTTCCGCTTATGTTTTGATTACTGTTATCCACTCCCGTAGCGATATGGGGTGAAGGTCGCAATTTAATCCAGAAATTTTAAATTTTTGGGTTGGTTCGTGACAAAGATGGTATCAGAGCTACAGTTCTTCTAAGACTTAAGTTACTAGGTTAGGATGTTTATAGGACTTCAGGTCAGGATCTTATAGGTGAACCCTAAGTTCAGGACTTATAGGGGTTGAGGGATTTAGATGTCTATAGGATGTGAGTTTGTGAGGAGCGATGTGTGTTGTTTGTGCGTCCTAATTAGTGACTCCGGATGGATAATTGGGGGCAGGAAGTACAACTGTTCCTGAGAGTCCTATGGTAGAAGCTACTAGGATGAAGTCTCTGTTAAGTGCTGGATTGTCACATCATTAAAGGATGTGATGAACTAAGGCTTATGCTTGCTGATTGAAATTATTTCAAGTACTTAGAATTCTAATACTAACAAAATTTCAAATTTTAAGGTCAAATGTAGTTGCAAATGCATTAGACTGAGAAATTTGAGAATTTGGTAGGAATTAGATTAT
>JAUPMG010032864.1:0-14596 GCA_031762675.1 Pachysandra terminalis | reverse complement strand
TTTCCATTGATTTCACATCACATTAGTTTAATTAGTTTTAATTTGATTTTCTATTAATTTTTAGGATAAAATCAATCACTTAATCAATCCATTTTTACATAACCAATATGAATTAATTTGATAATTTAGTAAGAGTTACCATCGATCCTTGTGGTTTGACACCCTCAAAATAGCCCTATCTGCAAAGATTCGTACTATTGCGAGTGGTTATAAAATAACACATCATCCACTAATCCCAACTCTGGCTCGTTCATCTCTAAGAGCTCTAGATTCATCTATGATATTTTCTTGCTTGGGAGATCATCCTTGATGAAATTCAAATCACATGACTCAATCTATGTTAGATCCCCTTCGGTTTGTTCACTTACAAAGATGTAGCCCTTAGAGTGCTATGAGTATCCAACAAAATTGCACTTAATGGTTCTCTTGTCTGTCTTCCCTCTTTGGTAGGAAGGAATATAAACATAACTGTCGACCCCTATGTCCTCATGTGAGTTAGGTCAGGGTCTCCACCTGTCCATAACTAGTATGGTGCGATATGCACTAGGGGTGCAACTTGAGTCGGTTAAACCCGAACCAAACTGATTTAAACCGAATTCAGTTCGGTTTGGGTTTGGTTTCAGGAAAATTAGTTCTGTTTGGGTTCTGAAATAATTTAACCGAATTATTTCGGTTTGGTTTTGAGTTGAAGCCTCGGTTAAACCGAACCAAACTAAACTGAAACTTGTACTCTAGTATATATAATTCTAAACCAAACCGGACCGAACCAATTTAAATCGAATTCTCGTCTATATATATGTATTATATGAGATATATATGATATATAAAATATTATATTTTATATATAATATAATTCTAAAAAACATTGTATTAATCCAACCTAATCTGATCCTAATCGAACTGAAATTGTAATTTGGATTGGATTGGTTTGGGTTTAGAGTTTTCCATTTCAATTTGGTTCTGTTTTTGGGTTGGTTCAATTCGGTTCTCAATTTGGTTCATTTCAGTTTTGGATTAACCTTTACCATAGTCTTGGGTTGATGCCAACCCGAACCAAACCGAACCGAGTTGCACCCCTACTAGGAACTGACTTCATAGGGACACGATTAAGATGTAGGTTATAGTCATCAGTGCATCTCCCCATAAACTAATGGATAAGGTTGCATGCGCCATCATCGACCTCAGTATGTCTAACAAAGTACGGTAATTTCTCTTTGCAATACCATTCTACTGAGGTGTGCCAAGGAACGTCAATTGCCTACAGATTCCCTTTCCTTCATATAACTCTAGAAATATTTCAAATAAATACAAAGTGTTTAAAGCAATCTAATGCTTCCGACTTATGGGAAATAAAGTACAAATAACCTTATCGTGTGTTATCATGTATGAATGTGATGAAATAAGACTCTCTGTGGCTGGTCCTAACATTGATTGGTCCACATATATCAGAATGGACTAACTCTAAAGGTACAGTTGTTCTCACTGCCTTACCAAATGGTTTTTTATAGGACTTACCGGCCAAACAATGCTTACAAATGGGTAACTGAATCTTGGAAAGCGATCTTAGTAGACCATCTCAGGTTCATACTCTCTAATCCTATGTGGCGTAGTCTAGCATTGCATCTCAATGAATCATAAATAATAACATCATCAATATGGAAAAGAAAATTTACATCACTTGTATTATCAATATCATGTTTAAATAGCCCATTAGAAATAAACCATCTACCATATAAAACTGACTTTAAAGAAATGGAGACACAATCTCTATTGAAAATGACAGAAAAAACAAGTCTAAGTAACTCTACTACTGACACGAGACTGCGACGAATGGCGGGTGTAGATAGTATGTCATGAAGCAACAGTGCGCGGGTCTCTCGCACCTTCAGCAGGTACGTGCCAATTCCTACCACATCCACGCTAGTATTGTTTCTCATTTATACTTTCTAACTACTAGCTGGTATCCATCTGTAATCTATGATGAACCCATCATGCTCTCTGGCTATGTGTCTGCTCACTTCAGAGTCTACAATCCAATCAGGACTAGAATGAGCAAACAAGACATTAGTGCAAACCATGCTACACAAGCTAGAGGTTGGATCCATTCGTACCTACTTCTGCTCAGTGCAATCATGAGCGAAGTTTCTAAACTTATCACAGTGGTAGCAGATCACTTTGAGCATATCTTGGAACCTTTTCTAGTCTTAGATGCTTTCTCAGTTGTTTCCCCTTGTTGGAGTGTCTTACCATTGCACTTGCGCCTAGATCTGGATGTCTTGCTCTCCGTTGGTTCGGCTAAGTGCATAGTATTGTTAGACTTAGTGGTCTAACACACTGAGTCGAGCTCAAGATGACATGCTAAATCAGTGAATGTTTTAATGTTCTCATTGTGCGTTATTGTGAGTTTCATGTGCTCCCACTTGTTAGGTAGTGATCTCAACGAGAATCTAGTGCTCATAAGTCAAGCTATTGCTAGCGGCTTTTAGATCACGTATCATAAAAAACATCTTCCTAAGTTGCTTAACCACACTCACGCTGGGAGCCATCTTGTAGGTCTCAAACTTCATCCTTAGTGCAAACAATATGGTAACCGAGGTACCAGTGAATGCGAGTTTCAGTGCGTTCCACATCTCCAATGCAATCTTATAGGCCTTGAATTCGCCAATACGATCATTGTGCATGCTGTTGAACATAGTAAAGCGTGCACAACAATCCTTCTGGGCCCAAGCCTTATAGGTGTCCATGTATCTATGATATTGGGCAGTGATCCCTTCCTTAGGGTAGGCTAAGCTATGTGATAATATCTCTAGGACCTTAGACACATCAAGGAGATATTGGATCTTCTTATGCCATATGTTATAGTTCTTACCACCCAATTTCTCCCTTTGTTTAGGTCAACTACTATACTCTTAACAGTCATATCACTACAATTGATGTGATACATTTAATTAACATTTCATATACACACATATTTGATTTTGTATTATTATCTAGGACTAAACAATAATATCAATCTTCTATTTATCATATCAAAAATACACTAGACCATAGTTCGTAATGCATAATCATCACCAACAAAATAAAATTTTAATATGCAAAACCTATCTAGGAAATTAAACAATCTCAACTAGGGTTTTATTCACATGTTAATCTCATATAAGCATGCAAATAAATGAATTAAACCATGCTACAATACTGTAACAAGTCATATAAAGGGGCATGGATTTAATCAGAATTAAAATACATTAATTTCTAAATTTTTGGGGGTCCTCTTGGGTTGACCGAGGAGGGTTTGGTTGATTCGTTAACTGACCGAACACTCTTCGGTTTGAACTACAATAATCTCAGGTCTATTTATTGTATGTCACTCCTTGGTTAACCAAGGGGTTCCTTCAGTTAATAGAGGAGGGCCTTGGTTGATTGATCTACGGAGCTCCTCATCTGTTACAATTATAGTAACCTCTTATTTTCTCTATTTTGGACTTGTCGTTTAACTGAACAGCGTCTTCGATCAACGGAGGCCCCTTCAACCAATCGATAATACCCTTCGACCGATCAAAGGATAGCTCGGCTAATCTTCGATTGATTTTCGGTTCGCCGAACGACTTCTTTGGTTAACCGAGGAGTCTAGGTCGGCTAACCGAAGCCCGCAAATCTAGATTTATTAAATCTAATCTGAATTTGATTAAAACTTACTCTTAATATTTTTCACCCAACACTGTTTACGTGTTAAAACACAATGATAACCACCCCAAAACAATGTGGATCTCAATGTATAGTTGCACAAACGATCCTCTTATGATCATCGATGCAACTATGCATTGTATGTGATGTTTTCTGTAAAACAGCAACTAGGTTGCTTCTTAGATGAGGTTTTTCGACATACATCAATCCAACGAAGATGAATCACAATGACTCTGATACCAATGAAGGTTATAAATGAACCGAATCACGTACCTCGATGCACATGAACCTAGATCTACAGTGGAAAATCTCTATTGAACCAGAAAACATCCTACGTCAACGTATGTGATTACTAGAACCAGATTGAATAGTCCACACCCAACACAGCTAGACCTCAGTATGGCAATCTCAAGCAAAACCATATCGCATTTTGGGAAGAAGAGATGAAGAGAGAGAGTGTGTCACACCTCGAATTCGAGATAAATGATCTCAAGGATATTCAAAGAGTGACCTTTGGATCCAAACCATAGATGCGGCCAAACCATAAACACCATACCTTACGGTACGTCAGAGTCATAACTAATATACAATGGAAGTCTCAAAAATTTAAAACTATAACCATTCACAAACAACCATACTT
The DNA here is from genome assembly GCA_031762675.1 of Pachysandra terminalis. Taxonomy (NCBI): domain Eukaryota; kingdom Viridiplantae; phylum Streptophyta; class Magnoliopsida; order Buxales; family Buxaceae; genus Pachysandra; species Pachysandra terminalis. The sequence continues at coordinate 10,272 of JAUPMG010032864.1, read as the reverse complement.
AAAGTCTCCAAATCTTAAGATAACATAAACAACTATTGCCCACTTGGGTCCACATTACATCATGTTCCAAATACAAATAAACATAAACTATAATGTTCAGTATTTCATGAAACATTATCCCGCATGCTCTTCCCATGTCCATCCTATAAGTGTCCAACACCTCATCCTTGATGATAACCTGTTGCACGTAGGCGTGAGCTTTGGAGGCTCAATAGAATAACCAAGGACCTATGCTTCTAATTATTTCCACAGTCATACAACAACAACTTACTACATGCAAGATTCTCATTCAACACATGTATTATCACCAATTCTCATGATAATAATAAGCACAATCAATCATACTCTTATAAAATGTTAATAAGTAACTTTCTCACACACCACTAATCTCATATTCACAATAATAGAAAACAATAAATTTCTTATACACTACTAATTTCATACTCATAATCATCATCGTACTAATAATCCTTCTCATAACAGTAATCATACCATAACTATCTCAAGCACATAATAACTCTCATAACAGAAACACACAACAATCAACCCACGCATAAATTTGAATAACATACAACATGCACACATGCAAAGTGAATATGAATTAAGCAAAATGACGAAATGCCATACACACAAGGAATGCCAATGAAGATGGATGTACATGATGCATAATGCTCATGATGAGATGATGTGGATGATATGAATGCAAATGTGTGGTGTTATGCATTGCCTAACCTTGAAACTAACTCTCACATCTCCTTCAGGAAATTCTTCCCAAGAAATGTACTAACACATAAACCTTACCATTTCCTTTCAGGGATTGGGACCCAAAGGTAGGAAAAACACCATAAAACATTTCCTTTCAGGAGATGTTAACCCATGGTAGAAACCACTATCTTCCTTTTAGAGGATACAATCCATGGTAAAAACCACCCTCTTCCTTTGAGGGGATACAACCCATGATATGACCCATGGTAGAAATAACCCTCTTCCTTTCAGGGGATATGACCCATGGTAGGAATACACCCTGACACACACTCATGCATAAACATTCTCATCAAACCCTCCTAGAAGTTCTAGGAAAACATATATTAATCACTCTAGGATCACTATTAAACTCATACATATCAAATGCTAGGGCCACATAGAGACCTCACACACAACACATGCATATCTCATGCAATTCATGTCCACAACTACATACCTCATATAAAACCATATGTCATATAAAACTTACACCATATACTCTCATAAACCAGAACACACAATATCATGTCATAGTATAACAGAAATTGAGACAATTAAGCCTATTGTTACACAAACCACTAAGCACACTTCATTATGCAAAACCAACACCACACACAACCTCACTAGGCCAAGACCCAGCTCACCACTAAAATTGGGACCCAATGCTTCGATCCCTTTTTAGGGTCGACCCCCAACTCGACCGAACTTTGGTCGATCCCACTTCGGGCTCCCTTCACCTTCGGTCCCTTTTCTCGCAACTTTTGGCCAATTTTACAATTTTCGGTCAACCCCCAACTCGACCGAACCTCATATAATCCTCAGAAAATCATGAAAAATCACATTCCTTTATACATTTCATATTTCAAGATAAAAATAAAAATCAAACAACCGGAATCACAACTTTCATGTTAACTTCATCATTTCTAGCATACCACACATCAAGTATACACATATGCATAAAATTGAATATTAGGTTACGTAATCATCATATTTTCATAGTACAAGCATCCATATCAGCACATACATAAATCCTATGTATCTAAAACCATTTTCACATTCATACTCATCATCTTTCATACATGATATATCTAAATCATCATTCATGCACATATTTCTTCATTATATTCCTATAGAAATATGTAGAAGGGGAGCCATGGGATCCTACCTCTTATAAGCCCTTTATCTGTGGATTTCTAGCAATGGGAGATCACCCAATCTTCTTTCGGCATTCTCCTTTTCTTCCTTTTCCTTTCATCCTCTTCTTCTCCTTTCTTTCTTTCTCTTTTCTTCTTTTTTCTCTTCTCTTCTTCTTCTTCAGCAAAACCCAGATCTCCTTTTTCTCTCTTCTCTTTCTTGGCGTATGATACAAGGTAAGAATGGAGAAGTGGCTATAGGAACTTTCCCATAACTCCCACGATCCTAATTAGAAGGTGGAGGGAATTAAGGATTCCTTCCATCTCTATCCAACTACCTAATTCAAATTCAAATATAGAAATAGTCTAAACTGTCCCTAATGAATTGGTCATTTGACCTCCCCATCCCCATTGTCTCATACGTCCAACCCAAAAGCCCAAGCTTCAGAAAAATTAGAATTTTACGAGTGACCCAGATATCTTGTAATATTACCTCCATGGTCCCTATGATATATTCTTATTACAAATAATTGTCAACTCGATTAATTAGACATGTAGCCCTTTTAATCTCTCACGAAAGCTCATTATTAATTATAATTAAATTCTATTAATTACAATTTAGGGAAAATGGTCACTGCACAGAGAGAGAGAGAGAGAGAGAGAGAGAGAGAGAGAGAGAGAGATTCTCTAAGGTTGAGAGTATTAAGAGTATAAAGGTTAATTGGGAAATGAGGAGTCTTCTTTTTTATATAGGACTCAAATCTACTCAACCTAGGATTGTCTCCTAAACAATTGGAGAGAGTCCAAACCATACTTGGTCTCTCACCAAGCATGGACGTCCCAATCGAGGTACCCGGGTCGGCCCAATTGAGTGGGCCAACCGGGTCGACCCAACACAAAAATTCAACACTCTTGAATGTTTAATATTCAATAATCGTTTGGATGTAAGTAATTATCCCACCATCTTTTTAGTTGTCCAAAAAATCCACAGAGAATCATGGAAGCAGCTTAATGATCAGTATTTCTACCGCCAGCTTGGATAGCCTGTGCATACATTAACATTTGTTGAATTATTACTACTATTTGGTATTTGGCTCATCCTTCAATATTCCATTCATATGTTGAATTACCATTATAATTTTCCAAGATATAAGTAGTAAATTCTTTGTATTTTGTAACTGGTTATGTTGGTCTAAGATAGTAATTTTTCGCATGTGTTACTGGTTTCCATTTGGTCAACTGTAAAATATTGTATTAGACTTAAAAAGGTGTTCCTAATATTATTAAAGTACGAGATACAAAAGAAGATGAACCAAATAACTTTCTTGTTACAATAGAAACGTTTATCACACAAAAATGGTATACTTATGTCACCATAATAATAAACAAAGACTATAATATAGAAACAATAGCTCTAATAGACTCTGGAATGGCTTAAATTGCATAAGAGAAGGACTAATTCCTACCAAATATTTTATGAAAACAACACAAAAATGAAACACTGCCTTTGGACACCAATTAAAATACTTTTCGTTCGAGAATATTCCATACCATGGATCGGTGCATGGAAATATGAAACTAATAATGAGTGCCCACCACCACTGCTCGTGCGAGAAGTTGTTACAAAGTGGTGGGATAAATGCCAGTATGATCACTTACTACCTGAAAACATTTTAGACCAATATCCTCTTATATCCTTAAGTTCTTGAATGAATATAAGATACACATAAAATCCATCTAAAGCTAGACCAATCTATAGCATACAAATGCAAATAGCATACAAAAATCTTACAACAAATAAAGGGCTATATTCAATTCAAAGAAAATTCTATATCATATTTAAAAGCAGATATAAAATAAGGAAATATTCAAAAAATAAAAAACCACTTAAAATTTCAAAACATACAAAATAAAATCTTAAAATTTAATAAATAATTAGAAATGAAGTTTTCTCAGACCTTCCTAATGCCTTTTGTGAAAGAAAGATACATATAGTAAAATTACCTTATATAAATTTATTTGATGAAAATAAAATTTCATCTAAAGCTAGAACAATTATAATGAATAAAGAATTAATAGAACATTTTAACAAGTAGATGATTTAATAACAAAAAAATTAATAAGTCCTATTTACACTCCATGGAACTGTTCCACTTTTTATGTATATAAGGCTACATAAATTGAGCGAGGAGTTGTAAGCCATTTAATAAAGTACTTCAATTCAAAGAACATTTCATCTCATATTTAAAAGCAGGTATACAATATTCAAAATTATAAAATTGCTTAAAAGTTCAAAACATACAAAATAAAATCTTAAAATTTTAGAAACAATTATAAGATGAAGTTTTCTCAGACCTTACTATATGCCTTTTGGGAAAGAAAGATGCATATAGTAAAATTACTTTACATAATCTTTTTCATGAAAATAAAATTCCATCTAAAACTAGAACAATTCAAATGAATAAAGAATTAATAGAACATTGTAAAAAAATAAATAGATGATCTAATAAGCACAAAAGTAATAAGACCTAGCTACTCTCCATGCAATTGTTTTGCTTTTTATGTATATAAGGCTGCATAAATTGTACGAGGAGTTCCAAGGTTAGTCATAAATTATAAGCCAATACTTCAATGGATCAAATATCCTACCCCCAATAAACAATAGTTACTTAATAGACTAAATAATGCATACATTTTTATTTTTTTATAAATTTGATTTAAAATCTTGGTTTTGGCAAATACAAACAGTTGAAACAGATAGATACAAGACAACCTGTAACTTTTGGTCATTATGTGGGGAACGTAATGCGATTGGGACTAAAAAAGACACCTTCCGAATTCCAACATATAATGAACAATATTTTTAATTATTATCATCAATTTATAATAGTTTAGATTGATTGTATATTAGTACTTTATGAAAAAATTATCAACATTGGAAGCATCTTCGAATATTCCCTAATAGTATTAAACAAAGTGGACTTGTAATCTCTATAAATAGGACAAAATTATTTCAAACAAAGGTTAGATTATTAGGACTATATATATCAAGCTACCATCTGTCCAATAGAAAGAGCTCTAGAATTCGCTAATAAATTTCCAAATGAATAAAAGATAAAAAAACTACAAAGATTTTTAGGAAACCTTAATTATGTATCGAATTTTTATAAAATCTTAGCAATATACTCAAAAACCATTATATGATAGACTGAAAAAAAAACCCACCTCAATAGACATAAGTTAATATAAATGCAATACAAAAAATAAAAGCCCATACTAATGTTTTACCTTGTTCAAATATTGCAGGCCCCAATGCATACAAAATAGTTGAAATAGATGCTTCAGATTTAGGATATGGTGTCATCCTAAAACAAATAAATACAAAAAAAAAATTAATAAAAGTTACCTCAGACATATGGAAACCTTCCCAAATAAAATATTCAACTATCAAAAAAGAAATTTTGTCTATTGTTGATTGTATTACTAAAGTTCAACCGGATTTATTAAATCAATTTTTTTTAATAAGAATTTATTATATAGCAGCAAAAGATGCTAAACATTTGTCCTCTAAACAATTCTTTGGACGATGGAAGGCAATTTTATCAATATTTTATTTTAAAATGGAATATATTAAAGGTGATTCAAATTCTCTCACTGACTTCCTTACTCGAGAATTTTTGCAGGGACAAAATGCTTCCAAGATAGAACAAGGGCAAGGCTCTAGTAATTGATATATTCTTATATTCCTCGGAATGTGAAAGGCGTTGGATCAATATATAACAATCCCTCATCAAACAAAATATTCAATATAAACTATCCACTTCAGCTCCAAAACCCAATAAGCTAGCCCAATATTCAGATCCAATACACAAAAACGTATGTCCAATTGAATATGGAGAATTATCTCTAAATCTAAATGGTATAGCCTTCATATACTTCTCATTGAAAACCCATATTCCTTTAACGGACCTAAGAATATATCTTTCTATGAGGCCATACTACTTGAAACACACTCATCTCGCATAACACATTTCAAACACGACCCGAAAATATTGCTTACTTAAGTTTCAAATCCTTTCCATTATTCCCAAACCCAATGGGATGATATTATGTCTTCTAAAAATCTCCAATCTTCCAAAGTTTCTTAATCTTATTGGGACTACATAAAAGAAAATCAGTTTTTTGGCAACTTCTAATGATTTTTCAGTGAGTTTTCATATATTCCGACAAGACTAATTGACTGTCAAGGAAAGATAAGTATAGTTTTGAGTATTGGAAAGCACTGATGATCTGGCAGTCTGATTAATCATATCAGATACGTGTCATGATCTTAACGAGAGGTGGCTTGTTTATAAGATATGACTGCATGCCCCAAATCATACATAAAGCAACATACTTGCTACCCCACTAACTCTACGTGTGTGAACTCCAAACGGCGTCCGCCATTTTATTGGGTCACATCATCAGTATTGGTGATCTTTAGGCTTGATCAAAGATCTCCAACATTCTTATCCTATTAGGGTTCACTTCTTCAGTAAGTAAACTCTTCGAATGATGGAATGGTCATTGTAAATCTTTTAGGGGCTAACCAACCTGAGATGGTCAATTCAGGGGCTAACTACCTTGAGATGTTCAATTTGTCAGGCTAACCACCACGAGAAGGTCAATTCGTCTAAGGGTTAGTCACCCTCAAAGGACTAAAGGTTTGTTCCCTTCGAATGAAAAGATATGGGTCTGTCACCCTCAAAAGACTTGATTAAAACCTTACTAATTTCGAAGGAATCCTTATTGGAGAGGCCTTCGAAGGTATGTTTATTTACTCATCCACAAATATTGCCTTCGAATGACATCTTAAAGAAACAACTGCAGACTATGTGGGACTCATTACTGCAATTTATTTAAAAGCATTACGAAGGAAACATATTTGTATATGATTCCAATGAGTTCAATTCAAGGTCAGTCAAATTGGTTGCTTGACCTAGAACCTCGACAGATCTTATAATAACTTTACCATATGAGGACTATTGACCATGAAAATGGGTTGCCTCATGAGGATCTTAAATATTAGACCTCTATACAAGTAATTTGATAATTTATTGGCCTGTGAGACATATACAATTATTCTGGTTTCCTTCAAAGGAATATAGATTGACATACCAAAAAGGGTTCCCTCAAAAGTGAACGAAGGCCTGAAGAGTATTTTTAAGGAATTCGAATGACTCATTTATTTAAATATGATAGCAATAAATCCCTAAATAGTCACATTATAAAACCGAAGTAACTTACATATATATTTATATATCTTATTAGAGGGGATTTTCCTTATCAAGAATGGTAGGGATAATAATGGATACGTTGCTTTGGATATATATGTACATGTATGTTACACGTGTCATAAGATCCGTGATTTCTTGGAACCCAAGGTAACTCATTACAGATTAGGTTCACCATGCACTTGAAATCAAGTGACTTGCCACAATTTCCTTTTGGAAATAACTTTTGCGCATTGATTACGCGTAAACATTGGATATGCTTGCTGCATGGAAACATTTCCAGTCATCTCTCTAAACATGGTTTCGATTGACACATGTCCAGATCAAGAGGGGATATTTTGAATGTTTTTATTTATAAATAGCAAAGCATGCCCTCAAATCAAGATCATCTGATCAACGAAAAAATGATGAAAAGATCCAATCCTCTTCACGCATAACTCTTAGATACGTGAAAGTGTCTAGAAGTGATAACTTATCTGACCCCTTAAAAAAAAATATAGAGACTTATGTCCCTCAAACACCGAGGTTCCCCCACTCTGGTGTGCATTCTTGTTGGCATACCTGACATCTCTATCTCCCCTCTCTTTAATCCTCGCTTTGTCTTATCTACTTGTTATATTTGAGAAGAACCACTCTTGATAGAACAACTATGCGACAATTTAGGATGTCTTAAGATGGATTTTCCGGACCATATCTCTGTTGATGTAATTGTATTTATGAACTCTTATTGTATCAATCAAAGACATTCCGAGTTGGTTATCTGTTACAAATTCTGCATCACTAGTACTCCCATCCTTTCTTTTCTTTTAAAGTCTATTTAAAAAAAAGATTCACTCAAAAATAAATAAATTATTAACTTATTCCATTTCCAAATTTCAATGGGAAAACTCATTTTTAGTTGTACTTTTTGTAAATATCTTAAAGTTAGCAATGCTTTTTGAAAGTGAATAAATTTGATTTCACTTTCTCAATTGTTTTTGAAATGAGTGGTTGTGCACTGTAGTGCGACCACTCATTCCCAAAATACCCTTTCTCCCTATTTTTGGTTTTTGTAATGAAATTAAAATTTAAAATAAATTTCCCATACTACCCCTCTTAGGCTCATCTCCCTCTTCTAGATTTCTCCACTAGTTGGTGCATCCCTACCCACTGAGTGCTGCATCCTTGCACCATCAAGTGTGCAATGGGATGCCCACTGGGTGGTACATCCTTGCCCACTCAGTGGCGCATCGTTGCACCACCAAGTGTGCAAGGGCAGGCTCATTGTGTGGTGCATCCCGACCCACTCAGTGGTGCATCCTTGCACCACCAAGTGTGCACGGGATGCCCAATTGGTGGAATGGGATGCCAATTGGGTGGTGCGTCCCTGTCCACTAGATGGTGCATCCCTGCCCACTTAGTGGTGCATCCTTGCACCACAAAGTGTGCAAGGGATGCCCAATTGGTGAACCACCAAGCGTGGAATGGGATGCCCACTGGGTGGTGCTGTAGCAACCCGTGTTTTTAAATTATAATTAACAATAATATTCACTTGCAACTAGTTATAAAGGGTTGTGTGTCGAATTAACTGAATTAGTACTTGGTTGTAATAACAACAAACCGTAGGCACCCTTATTCTAATAGTGAAGGATTAAAATGAACAATAGGTTTAATTTACTGATTAGGTGGGTTATCAAAATAAGAATTGGCTTTAAGGGTTTGCGTGTAATTTTAGAAACAATTGGGGTTACTTAAGTAATTTTTAAATTCTTGGAGATTAGGTTTTTGGTTTGGTCGTATTAGAGAATGGGGTTGGGTGGTCTTTTGAACAAATCACTAGGGGTACCTTACTCTTTTCACTTTATTTGAAATGCTCCAACACATTAGTGAGTGGGAGGAAGTTCCTTAACTGCCACAACCTCCTTCCAATAGGAGAACATGGGTAACGAAACTTTCCCACCACATATCAGACAACCAAAGAGCGTCTTTGGAGGGAAAAACCCAGATTTGGGTTTGAAGCTTTTGCTGGAGAAGAAGAGGAAAAGAGAAGTACAGAAAAAGGAAGGAAAGCAAAGGAAAAAAGCAAGACTTATTGATCTTCTTGTGCTAGAAATTTGTAGAGAAAAGAGGTAGGGATCATCCGGAGTTCTTACGGTAGTTATTTTCATAAGATTATAATAATTCTTTAGAATAATGAATATAGGTTCATGATGTCGCATGTGGTTGAATTTTCAATGTGGTGTGATGATTATGTCTATAGTTGTTGAATTATGAGAATTAGGAAGAAATCATAGTTTATGAACTTTGATTCATGAAAATCTAGTGATTCGATCATGTTAATCCTTGAATTGAAGTTGGGTTTTGTTTATGGCATGTTAATTTAGTTTATGATGATGTAATTCATTGTTTTTGTGTTTAAAAATATCAAATTTGTGTGTATGAAAGTTTGGGGATGAAGCCCTCGGAAATCTGGAAATTTTCTTGGCTGAAACTGTAGGCTTCCCGATCCCACCGAGACTTCTTCCAAGATTATATAATTTATTTAATATTTTTATCTGATTCCTCTGTGAGTTAGGAACACAACGCAACAAGTTTTGAAGAAATTCCAACAAGTATATAATTACTTATGGCTAAAAATACCTAACTGATGTCGAAGTTGAAACAGGCCTCGGCAGGTAGCTCGGCAGCTGCCGAGTCATCTGCCAAAAATAGTGAAGTTTTTGCCTTTATGTCACGCTCCAATCTCCGGGACGCACACGTGTCAGCACATGCGCATCCTGGACCGGGATGCAATGACACTTCACCCTCCTTAGACAAAATTCTCTTAATATTTAATTAGCGAGGGTGGAATTTCGATATAGTTACTTTTAGAGTACCATTTAACTCTAATTTCAAATGTGGAAATTTTCATAGGATCAGAGTTTGAATTTATAATATTTAATGACATGCCTAACATATAAGCATTCTACTTTTAGAGTATTCTTTGCATCTACATTACCATGCGGAATATAAACAAGATCAAAACCTGAGGTACATATATCTAACTGACGTCACGTTGAGAACTGGCAGAAATGGCCATACTAGACTTAAAAGCCAAAAGTTCAGTCTTTACACATAAATAAGACTAAACAACATCAAATGTA
>JAUPMG010032853.1:0-14596 GCA_031762675.1 Pachysandra terminalis | reverse complement strand
CTTATGTTTGTTGATCCACCTCCATAGCAATATGGGGTGAAGGTTGCAACTGGATCCAAAAGTTCTAAATTTTTGGGTTAGTTCGTGATAGTTGCTTTCTTTCTGTACCTACACTTTGCACAGATGCTATCTTGATCACATCAGATATATATTATTTGCACTTTTCTCATAACGTTGGGATATGAGTAAATATCTTGCATTGAAGGATTACTCATCCGGGCTTTCCAGTTTATGATTGTTGATTTATTTTTTTCAGGTCTTGGAGCTTGGTCATGAAGAGAGAGCCTAGGAATGGGTATAGATGACCTGGAATTAGTTGTAGAGTTGTACTAGTATTTGATTTTCCTTTTTAATAATCTTATAATAGATTGGATTATTTATTTCAGTTACTTATATCTTACTAGAACAATTAATTGTTTCCGCTTATCTTTTGATTACTGTTTGCCACTCCCATAGAGATGTGGGGTGAGAGTTACAAATTAAGCTTAAAATTTAAGAATTAGGATTTTTGGTTTAGTTCATGACAAAAATGGTATCAGAGCCTAAGTTCTTCTAAGTCTCAAGTAACTATATTAGGATTTTCATAGGACTTCAGGCTAGGAATTTGTAAGTTAACCCTAATACTAGGACTTGTAGGGGTTAAGAGAATTAAATATGTGTAGGATGTGAGATTGTGTGGTACGATGATTGTTGTTTGTGCACCCTAACTAGTGATTTCGGATGGACAATTGGGGATAGGAAGTACTACTATTCTCGAAAGTCCTAAGACAGAAATTACTAGGGTGAATTCTCTGTTAAATATACTGGATTATCATGTTATTAAAGGATGTGATGATCTAAGGCTTCTGTCTTGTTGTTTGAATTAATTTAAAGTACTTAGAATTCTAATACTAACTAATTTTCAGAATTTAAGGTCAATGTAGTTGCAAATGCATTGGACTGAGAATTTTTGAGAATTAGGTAGGAATTAGATTTATATTTAAATAAAAAGAATGATAAGGTATAACTATCTAAATCTCACCATGATTATTATGAAATAAAACATTTTATATAATCACACCAAGATGCTAATTGGATCTAAGTCTAGTGAAGTAACTATTCATGCTAGATCTGGACTGAGACCCATATTCTGATGAATCTAAGTATTCGTCTAATCAATTTTTAAATCTTTGTTTTGGATGGTTTGATGTGATATCTTGGCTTCTTATATCTTGATAAATGTTGTAATTTAAAAAAAAATTATTTTTGCTCTTCTTGGTAACCTCCTTGGTGACCTCCTTTTCCTCCTTCCGAGGGCACTCTTTAGATGTTTTAATTGCTTTTCAGTAGTAGTGTTTTCCTTTCTGCATAGTTTGGAATTTTCTTCTCTCAGTGTATCAAATTGTAGTTCTTATTTTGATGTATGTGTGTTTTATTTCTGTGACTTGTACTAGCCTTTTTCTTCCAGTGAATGGTCTAATGTATTTCCTCTCTTTATTGTTTATTGATGTTAACGAATTTTGCGCTGCCTTACTTTTGCGTCACCAAAAATCGAGCACTTGCATTTTGGTTTCATTTCTTTTCTCGCCTTTAACACTCCTTAGATTGTTTTCCTTATTTATTTTGATTTTGGTTGTATTTTCACAAATGCTATTACCATTTTACTCGGTATTTTTATATTTACATTCATTTGTCAATTTTTCATTATTTTTGTTGTTCACTATACATCTTTTCAACAACGTTGGTAATTACACATTAAGTTTTTCCATACTTATGTAATTATATGCATTTCCTTGTTTCATTTCATAGATCATTAATATCTATACATATGAACTATATATCTTTTTTCTACATTCATTTTCTCAACGTACATAAGTTTTTCATTCTAATATTTTACTACATCTCTTCCTCAATTGCATCTTCTTATTTCAGTAAACAGATCGTTAATATCTACACATATATGCTATCAATATTTTACTGCATTCTTTTCCAATATACATGAGTTTTCATACTAATATTGTACTACGCCTCTTCTTCAATTACTTCTTCCTACTTTATGTGTTATTTACGTCATCTTCTATTTTATTTATTTGATTGCTAGTCATTCTCTTCCAAGCATGCTTTTGGTTCTCTTCCGAGATTGTATATTAGATTTTAGTTTCTTGTTTGACGTATGGACATTTATTTGGTAGCCTGTACTAGTTATTTTGTTCCAGTGTAACAGTTTGTTATTTTCTACTTTTACATATGATACTTATTTTGGGCGTATGCTTCAACCTTCTTTCCAGTGTATGATAGTTGGATGTTTTCCCACTTGTGATATTTAATTGATGTTGATGAATCTTGTCTTGCTCTATTTTTGTATCCCTAAGATTTTGAGCACACGTTATGATTTCAAACCTTTCGACTTTTAGAACTCCGTGGATTAATTTCGAGGACGAAATTCTTTTAAGGAGGGTAGGATGTAACAGTTTGAATAAATCCCTAAAAATATTAACTTGAAACCTTAGGGTAAAATAGTAATTTGGTAAATTAGTAATTTAATTTCACTAATAAACTAGGATTAACATTCATAAGATCCTTAATCGTATAAAAATATATTAGAAACACTTAAGTCATCTAAAACTAATCAGGTTAACCAGATAAACTTAGGAAGCAATACGGGTCAGATAACTAGACTTAGCAGTTAAATAGGAAATAAAATCAATTAGCAAGATAATATTTGGTTTAAATAGCTTAGAAGATTCATTTGAGACCCCTAAACATAATCACACAATCAGAAGTTAATTAGGTGGTTAGTTGGAAATTATAGAACCTTAAACCCGATTTTGCCCTTGTGGCTGTTTTAATATTACAACCTTGCCCTTGATATATAAATATAACACTTAGGTTCTAAAACCCTCATGTCTCATCTCATTTCTTATGGAGCTCTTGGAGAAGATGGAAAAGAAGAGGGGAAAACCACAAATCCCAAAATGCAAGGACCCCAAATCCTTAGATGCATGGTGGAGCTACCTCGGACGCGACCCAGCACACCCCAAGTTGAGTTCCCCTTCGATGTTTGTGTATTTGCTTTTATTTTAGCATTGTGGTCATGGGGAAGGATCTTGTTTGATTGCATTAATTCCTTCTTCCCTATGAATTTATTAGTTGATTGACATGATTTAGGGATCAAATCCCATGCTTTTGAGAATCCATTCCTTGTAGACAACCCACACGTACCAATTCATTGGAATTTAGGTTTCTAGGGTTTGGAATTTAGGGACAATCAATAGATGCTTGTGTAGACTGATCCCTTTGACTTAGAAACCTAATTGGAAGCCTCCTTAGGTGATTAGTGACATCTGGGTGTAATCTTACCCAAAAATACCTGTCCCCGAGTTTCGGAGACCTGCTCAGCTAGCCGGAGGGTTCGCCGAGCAGCACAGAGTGACATCCACATTTTCTGAGAAAGCCACCGAACATGTCTCTACTCGCCGAAGACCCAGTGAGACATTTCGGTGACCTCCCTAGGCTCGCCGAAACACCCCACCGAGCTTCGGTGACCACCTCGGCTCATCGAAATAGCTCGTCGAAGTACAGAGACGCATTTTCAGATTCTGGTAGTGTTGCCGAGACATTTCGGCGCACTGAAGCACCTCACCGAACTCATCTCAGTTCGCCGAAGACCCCGCTGAGACCCAATTTCAGTCTTCTGTTTGGTTTTTGACCTTCGACACCTTTAATACCCCTAACCTAGTTGTTCTAACACACTTTTGGAGTTAGTTGTCATGCCCTGGATCCCGATGCCCGAATCCCTAGGTAAGATGGCACGGATCACAAGGTTAGACATTCAGGATCCACGCATGGACCACAGATTAATAACTACCTTACACCAATACAGTGCATTCTATGCTAATACAATAATCAATCAGAGTGCAGAAGCTAAGCCAATATGAAATTACGTCATACGGCTTCAGAAGAGTCCCAAAATAATACACAATCAATAATCCAAATCCAAAGAACACAATACACCCCAATCCTACTACATGAGATCTAACAAGATAATCAAGAAGGAAATAAACGCAAAGGCCATCCGAGTCCACGTCCATCTTTTTAGCCACCTTAACCTGCAACATGAAACGTTGCGTGAGCATGGAATGTCCAGTAAACCCGATTCTTTCACCCGTCCTCGTACCATACCGTTAGTCCAAAAATACCATAATATCATGCTAGGAAACAAAGGAAATCAAGTGATCATGTAATGAGACAGTCGTGAATAGTTCATAATAACGCATTCAATTCTTCATTTATATTATACTACCATGATCGGAATCAACAACAATTCAACACTAGTTCCACAACAACAATATATGTTTATGATTGATGAATGATTAATGCCACGGCGATTAAACAATTCATGATGAGCAAGGAAATGCAAGTATGTATGAATGAACGTAATGAAATGCAACTCAAAATCGAATGGTCTCCCTCAACCCATCTCTAATGAAGTATCAATTACTTTGGTCACTGTGGTCAGAAAAATCCTCCACAGTCACTTCGGTTCTAATCCAAGACCTCATGGTCAATCCAAGTACCCATGTACCCAGATATCCACGTGCCCAAGTGTAATAACCCAACAAAACTTATGGGTTAATATGGAATTAATAAGAAATTAGAGGTTAATTTGAAACTTTAGTAATTGCTGAAGTATTTAACTTTGACTGATTTTAATTGGTGGATTGTATAACAAGGAGATTGTGTACAGCACATTCAAACTAACAAGTTAAGGTTATAGAAGGAATATTTGTAATTAGAAGCCCACAAGGATTGGAAATTAGTTGAAGGAAATCTTCTAGAAACAAAATAAAAGCTTCTAACAAACAAAGGTAAGAAACCCATATTAGAAACTACCACATATGGGCTGAGATTTTCATCCAATGGCTGAGATTAATGACTCCCAATCAATGACTAAGATCAAAGGTTTAATAGTTACTAATTAGAGAGTCTTTTAGTGCCTGTATAAACATAGGACCATTAGAGGTTAGAATCACCACAAATTCGTTGGAGAAGAAGAAGAAGAAGAAGAAGAAGAAGTAGAAGAAGAAGAGGAAGATAAAAGGTGTAATACACTACACCACACGACCAAAGCAAGGTAAGTATCAAAGTTTAACATAATTTATGGTTTTAATAGGAGCATTGTCACTTTTCAATTGTCTTCCAAAAGTTTTACTTGTTTTTCAAGTTTAATAACAGGAGGACGTAAGATTTTTTTCATGCATTGGTTTATGTGATATTCTTGTTGGATTTTATTCGGAATTAAATATTAACTATAATCTCTTAACAAAGTTTCGTGATTTGAGTTGAAGGATGAAATCTGGAGATTTTGTCTTAATCCCGAGCTTCGGTAGACCCCTCGGCATACCGAAGAGTCCACCGAAACTACCCAGAAACGTTCAGTTTACCTCTCGTCATACTGAAGGTCCACTGAACCCGACGAAACAATATTTTGAATTCTAGAAAGTGCACCGAGACCCCATCGATCTCAGAGACTCAAATTAGGCTTATTGAAAGTCCATCGAGCTGACACACTCGGCATACCAAGACCCCACCGAGTCTGACAATGTGACCAACCCAAAACCCCTAGGATTTTCGGTAGACCTTTCGGTACACCGAAGTGTCCACCGAGACTCAACCGAGCCTACTCGGCAGACCCCTCGGTCTACCGAAATTCACTAACTTAGGTTGTTTGATATGGAATTTCACAAACATGCATAATATGATATGATTTAATTGAATATCCTATTATTTTGGTTCGAATCTATGTGTATTAATGCTCACATCTTAATTGATCCTATTTACTATCATTGATCTTATTGGCTATGTTTGATTAACATGCTCAACCTACTTTCACATTACATTCTTATATCATCTATGAATGCTATCATATTAGTTAGGATTATTACACATTGTACACATGATTGAATGATTAGTTAATGAGCACTTATTCACTTGTACATCATTGGCTTTATGATCATGGATTTAGTCTAAAGGCTTTACCCTTTGGTATGTGAATCCATATTCTGGATTTGAAGGCTTTAAGAGTGAAGTTATGATCTGGAAATCATAATGAGTGAAGAGACTTGTATTTTATGTGTTGAGGGACTAGCTATCCCAATATAGCAATTTATTTGTCCTATGGACTTTATTGAGTGAATCTGTTGGTTATTGATAAATAATGTTTCCCTGATGAGATTTCACACTCGTGAGGCCTTGGATATTTTGCCCTTAATAAAAAATAAGTGGGAAAATTGTGCCGTCTAGGTCGAAGCCCCTTAAAACTCTGATACGTACATAGAATATCTTATCTTTGATAGTGGTCGTGTATGCAGGGGATGGTTCATTAAGACATCTTGCGCAATGATAGATCATGTGGGGACTTATGTTTGCTAAATCACACTTGGTGATTATACAAGATAGGCGCACATTATGCATTCTTAAAATCTTAACCACATGCATATAACACATGTTTTACTTGCATATTGACACTTATCACTTGTTACATGATCACAATCATCATATATCACATTTATATTACTGTTTATTGGATTACCATTGCAGAGTGGCATTGTCCCTACTTCAATCGTATATTGTACTAACCTTGTTTATTTACTAAGCTAAGTGTAGCTTACGCTTTCGAGCAACCATACTTCATGAATTATAAAAGAGAATGGCTTGGATTATGGAGGCCAAGCCCTGGACCAAAGTTTGGAAGAGACTACTGATTTTATTGAAGAAACTACTTAGGATATTTATTAGGGATTTTACTCATTTTTGCTGGCTTGCATGCTAAGGTTTACTCATGGTAATTGTTGGGCCATATTTTACATAGGAATTTTATTAGCATGAAACTAAGTATTTTATTTTGATTTTCGCTGCAATGATGTTATGTTTTGATTGTAATAGCCTTATTTGACTATCTTTTTAAATATTATATAAATTCTCAATTTTTACTTATGGTTTGGCTATGATTTATTTCCACTCTCATTGAGGAATGGGGTGAGAGTTATATTTTAGACTTAAGGGACTCAAATGAGAACTTTTAGGTTTGGGATGTGACAAAAGCGGTATCAGAGCCTAAGTTTTATGTTTGAATCAAATTCCATAAAGTTTTCAAGGTGATTGATATTTCAAAAGTTTTTTCTATGTCGATATTTGAAAGTTATCTATGTGATGATTGAATTTTACTAACAACTTGTTTACAATAACATAAACGAATGTTTTCTGTTTCCTTGTACGCTACTTACTCATTATGGATACTAGAAGGAGAGGCAATGTTAGTGCAGGTTCATCGGAGGCTGATACTCAAGATCCTTAATTGACTGGAGTTTACCATGCTCTAGGAGAGATGGCTGCGATGATGCAACAACAAGCTCAAACAAGAGCAGTACCTCAAGAATCCGAATCACAAAAGAACACGCATAGCGTCGAGAAGTTCAAGAAGCTTGGTCCGAATGTCTTCAAGGGAACTACCGACCCAATGGAAGCTCAAGCTTGGATCGACTCCCTAGAACACATCTTTGAAGTGATGGAGGTGAACGATCATGACATGATCCGTTTTGCTACCTTCATGTTAGAAGGAGAAGCAAGGAGGTGGTGGAAGGCTACCTTGGAGATCGTGAACATTGTCACATGGGCTAACTTCAAGGTAAAATTCTACTTGGAGTATTTTCCTAAAACTATTAGGAAGGAAAAAGAGTTGGAGTTCATGAAGCTTGAACAAGGCAACATGGCGGTATCGGAATACGCTGCTAAATTTATGGAGTTGTCTCAATAAACCACATATGCGGTTGACGATGAGGAAAATAAGACCTTCAGATTTGAGAGTAGACTAAGGCCTAGCATCAAGAGTAGGCTGATTGTGCGAGACTTCATGGAATACCACAAATTGGTGGATTGCGCTCGTAAGGTGAAGAAGGACATACATGAGTTCAGGAAACTACAAGACTAAAGGATGGGGCGGAACAACCCAAGGGCTGGAAATTCAAGGAGTGCTACAGTCGAACAGTAGGAAAAAGCTGCAAGGACCACCCTCCACTCAAAGTTTTGTGAATCCAAGCATAATGTGCTTCAATTACGGACGCATCGGACATCACATGAAGGATTATCGTCTTCAAAAGAACACTCAACTACAGCAGAAAATTATACCAAGGTCCCACTATCAGCAAAAACCGGCAACACAACCTCAAGGACAAGCATCGAAAGGGAACAAAGCTTGAGTTCCGCAACAGCAACCTCAACAAGCTAAGGTGTTTGCCATTGAACAACATCAAGGTGAAGTTATGGAAGGTATGGTTCGAATCTCTCATGTCCAAGCGAAGGTTTTATTTGATACGGGAGTGTCACACTCCTTCATAGATAATTCATTTGTAGACTGTTTGGGTTTACTTATGCAGAACCTAGAAAGGAGACTTGTTGTATCAAACCTCGTCGAAGGTTCAACATACTTAGGGAAGGTATGTGAGTCTTGCTTAATTATGGTAGGTGAGTCCGCACTACCGCTTGACCTAATTTTGCTTTACATAATGGAATTTAATGTAATATTGGGAATGGATTGGCTAGTTGCATATCATGTGCAAATAGACTGCCATAACCGATTTGCGTCTTTTGTAACATTGGAGCAAAAAACTATAAAAAAATTGTGGGTCTAAATCCGGAATGCTAAATCAATTAGCATACTTGGATTTATGGGCATTAGATGAGCAGGGAGGATGGGAAGAGATTCCAATCATATGCCAATTTGGAAGTGTATTCAAAGACATACCCGGACTGCCTCCTAAGAGAGAAATAGAGTTTAGCATTGATTTAATAGCTGGAAGATACCCTATTGCACTACCGACTTACCGCAAGGCACCAACTAAATTGACGGAACTGAGAAAACAATTAGATGAGTTGCTTGGCTTGCAATTCATTCGACTGAGTTCATCACCCTGGGGAGCACCCGTTCTGTTCGTGAAGAAGAAGGATGGCTCCTTAAGGCTATGCATTGATTACCAGAAGTTGAACCAAGTAACAGTGGAGAACAAGTACCTGTTGCCAAGAATAGAAGATTTGTTTAACGAATTAAAGAGAGCGAGATACTTCTCAAAGATCGATCTCAGATCCGGATACCATCAATTTCGAATCAAGGAAGAAGACGTACCAAAAACAGCTTTCCGAATGAGGTATGGACACTTTGAGTTTGTGGTTATGCCTTTTGGCTTGACCAATGCACCAACGACATTTATGGACTTAATGCAAAGAATCTTCAGACCCTACTTGGACAAATTCATGGTGGTATTTGTCGACGACAGCTTGGTTTACTCCAAAACCAAAGAAGAACATGAAGGACATCTCCGAACAACACTACAAACCTTGGTGGACCATTAACTATATGCCAAATTTTCTAAGTGTGATTTTTGGCAGGAAGAAGTGAAGTTCCTAGGACACGTGGTGTCTAAGTACGGGATCACTATTGACTCAAGCAAGGTGGAAACGATACTAAATTGGGACATCCCAAGAATGTATCGGAGGTTCGCAGTTTTCTCGGATTGGCGGGCTAATACCATCAATTCATTGAAGCATTCTCACTCATTGTTGTACCATTCACCAAACGTACAAGGAAAGATGTGAAGTTCATTTGGGATGATGCTTGCCAACAAGCTTTCATAACACTCAAGGAGAAGTTGACTACAACACCTGTCTTGACTATTCCTGTGAGCAGCATGAAGTTCATTATCTACACCAACGCATCCTTATTAGGACTTGGCTGTGTTATGATCCAAGAAGGGAAAATTGTGGCCTATGCTTCAAGGTAACCCAAAACACATAAAAGGAACTCCCCTACACACGATCTGGAGCTGGCGGCCATTGTCTTCGCTTTGAAGATTTGGCGACATCACATTTTTCGTGAGACCTTTGAAATGTTTTCAGACCACAAGAGTTTGAAGTACCTTTTCTCACAAAAGGACTTGAACATGCGACGAAGGCGATGGATGGAGCTGGTCAACGACTACAATTTCTCATTTCAATACCATCCGGGCAAAGCCAACATTTTAGCTGATGTACTTAGCTAGAAAACTCGAAGCGTTGTAGCACATATGTTGATTCAAGAGTGGAAGACGTACGAGAAGCTTTCCGAATGCAACATTGGAGTACATATAGCAGATCAAGGAGTAAGGTTATGCAATATCCTTGCTAAACCATCACTCAAAACCAGAATCATCGAGTAACAAGCAAAGGAACCATGGACGCAAGACTTGGCCAACGATGCCGAACGACCCAACTGGACCAAGAAGGAAGATGGAAGCATACGACTGAAAGGGAGACTTTGTGTACCCAACAATGAAGAACTGAAGAAGGAGATTCTAGAAAAAGCTCACTGTTCCCGTTACTCAATTCATCCTGGAAGAACGAAGATGTACTATGATTTACGACAAAACTATTGGTGAAAACAAATGAAGGTGGATATCGAAGAATTTGTGACCAAGTGTGTGACTTGTCAACAAGTCAAAGCTAAGCACCAAACGCCAGCTGAAACACTTCAACCTTTAACAATAGGGGAATGGAAGTGGGAGCATATTTCAATGGACTTCATCACGGGATTGCCAAAGACCCGTAACAACCACGACATGATTTGGGTAATAGTGGACAGACTCACCAAGTCAGCACACCATACCAATGAAGACTTCCATGAACACAGACTAGTTAGCAAGATTGTACGTGAAGGAGATCATTTGATTGCACGGAGTATCGGTCACCATTGTTTCTGATCGCGGTTGATAAGTGTGTAACACTTGCACATTTAGACATATTATTTATTATTCTTAGTCCTAGAGCTATCCTTATAAGTTGGAATTAATGCACTTATCTTGTATTGCAGGTTTGGTGAAGATCGGGAGAAAATGGATTAAAGCAAGCTAATTAAAGCCATAAAAGGATTAAGTTCCAAGGCCCAAAGAAGACCATGATTCAAAGCTTAAAGACCCCTTGAAGATCTAGAAGAAAAGCCCAAGATAAGCCCCAAGAAGAAGCTCAAAAAACAAGTCAAAGAACAGCCCAGAACAGAAGAATACTGCACTCTACGATCGAATGCAGAGTTTTAGGATCGATCGCATTGGGATCAAGCGCACCTGGATGCGATCGAGAACATGGAGATCGAGCACACTAATTTGCGATCGAACGTATGCTATCCGTCAGATACAGTACAAAGCAGGTTTCAGTATTTTGGCCATAACTAGTTCAATTGAAGTATGATTGAGGTGATTTTAGTGTCCCTGGAAAGATAAAAATAAGATCTACAATTTTTATGAAGACATGGAAGCCCAAATAGAAATTTTTGGATGTCCGATTTGCGATATAAGAGGGAGTCTATGAGTTACGAGATTTGGAGTTTTCTTTGGGAGAGTTCTTGCAGGATTAGAGTTTCAATCCTTTTGGGATTGCTTTATCTATATATAGGGACTTGTAATTTTGTTTTAGGAAGACATGAGGCCTTCGATAGATTTAATTCTTGTTCTTAGAGATTCACAGCTAGCTGGAGAAGAAGGAAGAACTGCAGGAACAACAACGACAATTGAAGATGGGATCATACTTCACACAAAAGATGAGTTCCATTCTTTTATGTGTAGCTAAATTTCCTGTAGGATATTAATGGAAACTCTTTCCTATATTTATGGTATTAATCTCATGACTTTTTAGGTTTTTAATTTAATTTTTTGATAGTTGCTTAATATGAGGATTGTTACAAGAATCGGATATAATGTTTATAATCAATTTTAATAAAACATACCGGTCAATGTTTTGTTAGGATTGAACACAAAATATTCTTATTTTCTATGATTATAAGAATATTGATTATGCAATTGTGCTTATTGACATGATGATTAAGATGGATTTGATAGCCATGCCTAGGGAAGACGGATTGTGTTGCAAATTAGTTAGTTAGTATAGGCGGACAGTCCGTGCCTACCGAAGATGGGTTATACTTATCCCTTATGATAATGTAAAATTCTAACTGAGAAAGTTTGATAGTTTATGCCTAGAGAAGACAGGTTGTTTTGCAAACCATAGTATAAAGTAGTATAGTGCATACAACTTGTGCTAATCGAAGATAGACTATGCTTATTCCTTATTATGATACCTTTTGGGTGACATTGTAGTGAGCTTGTAACCACGAAGGTCTGTTTCAAACATTGAATTGATTTCCTAATTTCATGAGATTAACCATATTCATTAGGTTAGAGGGATCATCAATATTCTACCTTTTATCCTATTGATTTAGATTCTTTTAATTTAGTTTAAATTAGTTTTTTGAATTAAATTCACTAATTCCTTCTATCTGTCTACCAATCTATTTAGAATTAATTTTGATAATTTGGCAATTTAAACCCCTTCAGTCATTGAGGTTCGACACCCTCAAAATAGCCCTATCTTATAAGGATTCGTTCTATTGCGAGTGATATGTTATTATTGGATTGGTTTCCAACCACATCAGTGGTTCCCAATTCACTTCAAGGTTTTGGGAAAGTTTACATAAAGCCTTGGGAACACAACTCAACTTCAGCACGACGTTTCACCCTCAAACCGATGGACAGATGGAAAGGGTCAACCAAGTATTAGAAGAATTGCTAAGAGCATGTATCCTAGACCTCAAGGGAAGTTGGGAGGACCATTTGGCACTAATCGAGTTCTCTTACAAAAACAGTTACCAAATGAGTATCGGAATGGCACCATTCAAAGTATTGTAGGGGAGACCTTGCCGATCACGCTTGTGTTGGAATGAGGAGAATGTTTACATTCCCCTAGGACCAGAATTAGTTTCTGAAACAACTGAGAAGATCAAACTCATCAGAGATCGACTTGCTACGACACAACATCGGCAAAAAAAGTATGCTGATTTTAGAAAAAGGAAGTTAGAATTCATGGTTGGAGATTCAGATTTGGTAAGAAGGGTAAGATAGCACCTCGATTTGTTGGACCCTTCGAGAGCATCGAAAGGATTGGAGAAGTTGCGTACCGATTGCAACTACCATCAAGTTTGGACTTAGTACATGATGTGTTTCATGTTTCTATGCTAAGGAAATATCATCATGACCCTACGAGTGTGATTGATTGGCAAACAATCACAATCAAGGATAATACAACTTATGAAGAGCAACCTATGGAGATCTTAGATCGTAATGAACAAGTGTTACGCAACAAGGTTATACTGAAGGTGAAAGTTTTATGGAGCAACCATGGAACTTCAAAAGCAACATGGGAACTTGAGGCCGAAATGCTGGAGAAGTACCCACAACTCTTCGATTAAGGTAAACAAATTTCGAGGACAAAATTTTCTTAAGGAGGGTAGGATGTAAGAACCCGAACAAAACTTAGGGGATAATGTGAAATTAATAAGAGAGTAGGGGTTAATTTGAAACTTTAGTAATTGACTTTGACTGATTTCGATTGGTGGATTGTATAACAAGGAGATTGTGTACAACACATGCAATCTAAATCACTGAAGTTAAACGTATGGTCTAGATTTCGCAATAACTTTTGCTTCTCAATCAATGGTTGAGATTAAAAGTTAAAACGGGAGTACGATTCTCTCTAAAATAAAATAGAAACTATTTAAACTAACAAGCTAAGGTTCTAGAAAGAATATTTGTAATTAGAAACCCACATGGGCTGGAAATTAATTGAAGGAAATCTTCTAGAAACAAAATAAAAGCTTCTAACAAACAAAGGTAAGAACCCATATTAGAAACTAACTCATATGGGCTGAGATTTTCATCTAATGGCTGAGATTAATGACTCCCAATCAATGGCTGAGATCAAAGGCTTAATAGTTACTAATTAGAGTCTTTTAGTGCCTATATAAACAAAGGACCATCAGAGGTTAGAATCACCACAAATTCGTTGGAGAAGAAGAAGAAGAAGAAGAAGAAGAGGAAGATCAAAGGTGTAATACACTACACACGACCAAATCATGGTAGGTATCCAAGTTTAACATAATTTATGGTTTTAATAGAAGCATTGTAACTTTTCAATTGTTTTCCAAAAGTTTTACTTGTTTTTCAAGTTTAATGATAGAAGGAGGTAAGATTATTTCTATGCATTGGTTTATTTGATATTTTTATTGGGTTTTATTCGAAATTAAATATTAACTAGTCTCTTAACAAGGTTTCATGATTTGAGTTGAAGGAATGATGAAATGTGGAGATTTTGTCTTAATCCCAAGCTTCGGTAGACCCCTCGGCATACCGAGGAGTCCACCGAAACTACCCTGAAACAATCGGTTTACCTCTCGGCATACCAAAGGTCCATCGAACCCAACGGAACGATATTTTGAATTCTGGAAAGTGCACCGAGACCTAAACCAAAAACCCCACCGATCTCAGAGACCCAAATTAGGCTTACTAGAAATTCCACAAAGCAGAAACAGTCGGCATACCGAGACCCCACCAAGTCTGACAATATGACCAACCCAGAACCCCTAGGATTTTTGGCAGACCTTTTGGTACACCGAAGAGTCCACTGAGACTCAACCGAGCCTACTCGGCAGACCCCTCGGTCTACCGAAATTCACTAACTTAGGTTGTTTGATCTGGAATTT
>JAUPMG010032832.1:0-14597 GCA_031762675.1 Pachysandra terminalis | reverse complement strand
ATCCCGAAGGTCATACCTCGTGATCCGTGCCATCCCACCTTGGGATCTGAGTCACCGGGATCCGGGGCGTGACAATCTATGAGCTTGAATGAGCCCATTAGGAGAAACCCCAACAAAACATAAATGGGTGGTTGCCCATCCTAATGCATGCGGGTCGTGGACCCATGAATATGGACTCTTTAGCCATGAATTGGGTCTTGGGTCATGGACCTGGACCATAAGGGTAGGTTTTCCTAATGGGCCCAACTGGGGACCCATTCTAAGGTGACTCAGGACACATAATGGGTTTGGACTATTGACCCAAACCAAATGGACTTTATATATGTATGGCTTATACTAAATGCACATGGGTCGTGGACCCATGAGTATGGACTCTTTATGAATGATTGAATTTTGGGTCATAGACCCTAGACATAATGGGTTGGCTTATCTTATGGGTCCAATTGGGGAACCCAAGCTAGAGGAGAACTCAAAAATGGGCACAGACTTAGACCATGGGTCCAAACCAGATGGACTCAAATGTATGCATTAAAAAAATAAACAATTGGCATAACATTTATGAATTATCACTTATTTGGCACACACGTGTCCTAATAGTCCGGTTTTCTAAGGCCTAAACCGGGTTTTATATGCACATTGGGTTCACGATTATGCATCTAAAGGATAAGGGAACCCCGAACCAATTGAACCGACCTCCACATATGGATTTCTCCACATGCTTCTTTAGTCGTTTGGTTCGGAGTGGAGCGTTGGGCGCAGGCACCGAGGACAATGGTCGCCCAACCGTACACCTACTAGACTCCCAGAGCGTAAAGTTTGCCATCCCGTACAATGATCGTCTGTTTGCAAGCTTACAAAGCTCTCTAAGATAAGTGAGAAAGGGTGGGACAAAACTTGTGAGTTTAATATACAAGTGATAGTGAATTCAAGCATGCACTACATGATATTCAAGCAATTTAGCAAGAAAACAAGAAACAACAAATATATACAAAATTGAACCACCAAATCATGTCATACCAAAATGAACACATCAAACCAAAAGAGCATAAAAGACCATAAACATAAAAAAATCCTAATTGGCCAAATAAAACTGAACCGCGGCTCAAACTCGCAACTCCCCAGTGGAGTCGCCAGTTGTGATCACCCCACGGTCAGTGGACCATAAGTCGATCGGATAAATATGGAGTCGCCACCACTCATCGAGTTTGGGTGTGAATGGTCACCTATGGTTTATCAATTAACCACATAATAGACCAAAAATCAAATAATCAATGGTCTAACCAGAGTTGGGTCAGGAGATTTAGTTAAGAGAGTGGGAAGGTGTTAGGCACCCACTCTCCTCCAGTTTAACCAGTTACCCGGTTCAAATTTATAGAAAATCTAAAAAATACATTAAATAAGATAAAAAAAAAATTGAAATTGAAAAATCCTAACATGAGTTTAAAATACTGAACTACTACAAATAATCCAAAAAGTGTAAAAATTAATAATTCAGAAAAATCCTAAAAAAAAAAACCTAAGATCATAAAATCATAAAAAGGCCAAAAATAATAATAATAATAAATAAATAAATAAAAGAAAATTCCTAAAACTAATATCCCATAATCACCTATGAATCTACATTAAAAAAAAAAAATAAACTGCTAAAGTTAAAAAAAATATATATGAAACCAATCCAATAATATCTCTAAGCTAATAACAAGAGATAAAAAAATTAAAAAAAAATCTATTCAAGAGAGAAATTATCTATTCATGCAAAGAATTAAAAATTCACTAAGCATTCACTTGACTAATATATACAGCTAATGAAGATAAAAATAAAAAAAAATAAAAAAATAAAGGAAAAATATATTAAAATACTAAATGATACCTGTAACTGAGCTTAAGATTTGTTCTCTATCTTAGAACTTCCACGGACTTGAGGAATGGCAATGGTCGAATGAGGAACGGATGCTAGTGGAGCTGGGGTTCCGGCTTCCGCAAATGGAAATAAGGGATGGCTAATGCTGCAACGGCAGTAGCGACACGAAAGGAAAGAGGAAGAACAAAGAGATGCGGGTGGTCGTGGTGAGAGAGAAACGAGCGAGAGAGATGGAGGGGGTACTGCTGCAGCAGCAGCAACAACAACAGAACGGAGGGGGAAGGACAGGCTGAAGATGGTGTGAGAGGTGCGGGAGCAACAGGCCCAGGCTAGAACAGGTGGCAGCGCTTGATGCGTGAGGTGCGTTAGGAACAACAAGATCAGACGGGAAGACGACTGGAAATAGGGGAAATGAACTGATGGCATCTCGGGGGTGAAAACCTTGGTGCGTGCATGAGGTAGGAGTTAAAGATGCGTCGCCGGAACGCCTGGTGCGTTGGGAACAGCCAGAGTAGATGGTCGGATTGTTGTGGATGCATCCGGGAACGTGCACGAGCAGTATGTAGCGTCGCCGGAGTTTGCGAGTAGGTCAGAACAGAAAAGCCTTGAGGTCGGGTTGCAGACAGCGTCCGGAAGAGAGAGAGCTTTGTTAGCGAGACGTCGTCAGAGGAAGAATCCTTGACCATCCGTTGAGGGGGTGAGCCACTCTTTATAAGAAAATTTTTCTTTTAAAATTGGTAATTTTTCCCTTCTTTCCCCCATTTTTTATATTTATTTTAACAACTTTCTTCATTTTATTTGAATTAAGAAAATATATTTTTTTTTTTTGCATTTAGAAACTTCTTCTTTTGAGAGATTGAATTTGGGATTTAAGATCCCCTTTTGCATTGAATTTAGAAATCACATTTGATTTGTTTGAGAATAGAAACCCCCCTTTTATATTCATTTTGAATTTAAAAGCTTTCTTTTCCTTTTGGGGATTTGCCACATGGCAACTTCTAAAATTAATTCTTTCTTATTCCTTGAAATTTGACACATGGAAATCTTTCTCAAATATTCTTTCAATTATTTTATTTCAATTTCCTTCCTAAAGTGTTCTTTTATTATTTTTCATCCCATTATATTTTTCTGTCCTTTTTTTGATAATTGTAAAATACGAAAAATGACCCTTCGACTCCCGAACTCGGAATTTTACAAAATCACAGTTGTTTTGAAGGTATTTCAACGTGGAATCCAAATTTTATGTCGGAGAAATATTTTGACCTTGGATTTAGTTGTTTGGCCCAAACGACCGGATTAGGGGCAAAGCTGTCATTTTTCTTACGAACTTCAAATTAGATCAAGACTATACTCATTGGAGAGCATTTTGGCTCAAGAATTCAAATTTGAGATTAATATGGATTTAGGACTGAGATGAATCAGGTGGGGTCTACCCGGGGTATTTTGGTCATTTCACATGATTTTTGGAAAATTGGCAATATGATTGGGGGTAGTTTGGAGATGATTGGGGTATAGGAAAAACCAAGCCCAAGCCTCCAGGAGCTACAAAGATCAAGAGAGAGTCGCTCTCGTGCAAATTAGGGTGTCTATACCAAGCTTATCATCATCGAGCGTGGTAGCATGAACGACTCACCCTCAATCATAAAACGATGATAAGGAATCTGTCCACGACTACTCATACGCATAGAATTGTTGGAATCTGTATCCTCTAGAACACTCCCACCAGATGGTAATCCACTCCTACTGTCCACAACATCCATATAATCAAAAGGATCCTGTTAAGAATTGGCATTCTTATTGGTGTTTGGATCTAGGATGATCTTCGTGGATTCCAACTCTTGCTCATTCATCTCAAAGAGCTTTAGATTCATCCTTGATCTCTTTCTGTTTCGAAAATCATCCTCAATAAAATCCACATCAAGTGACTCAATCTGTGTCTGATCCCCATCGGTATGTGTAGACACCCCAATTTGCATAAAAATAATTGCGTTTTGATCTTTGCAGCTTCTTGAGGCTTAAGCTTGGCATCTTTTTATCCTGAATCTAATTCTCATTCACAAATCCATCTGAGCCAAAATTCTCACTGAAACCCAAAAAATCCATGAAATTACCAAAATACCCTCAGTGGACCCCATGCGCTTCGTAATTCAACAAAATTCATTTTTGGCAGCATAATTGAATTCTAGGCTGGAAACACATTCTAACGAGTATATTATCACCTAGTTTCGAGATCCTAAGGAAAAATGACATTATTACCCTTGATGCTATTTTGGGTCAAATTTGGGGCTTCTAGACATCGAAAAAATATTCCGACTCCGGATTTAATCTTTTCATGAAAAAGCCTCCAAATGGCTGTAATATGATCAAATTCTGAAGTTGGTGATGAGAGGGGTATTTTTGGTAATTATTTATAATGGGTTTCAAATAATTAAAAAGAAAGATTAAATAAGATTAGGTTAGATTAATTGGGATTAGATTGGGATTTATTTTGAAACACTTTAGAAGATTATGTTAGATTAGTTTTGATTAAAAAATTAAATTTGGATTAGAATTAAACTAGGATTAAAAATGGATTAGGATTAGGAAGTTGAATTAATCGAAACAAATAATAAAAAAGAAGGGAGGTTTATGATATTAAAGAAAAAGAAAGGGTGGTGTGAAATGAAATATAGAAGATGACTACAGTCTTCTTCTTCCTCACGTTGGTCTGTGTTTTAACGGAAGTGAGAGATTTTCTTTGAGGGAATTAAGGGAGAAAATCAAGAGATAAGGGGATAGGAATTGAAGTTGAGGATAAGGGTTGATTTGGATTAGGATTGAAGATTAACGTGAATGTAAATTTTGGCTCTAAATAGGGGTCATCGGATGCAAAGAGGGGAGGAGGATTTTGGGGAAAAGAAATACGTCAAAACCAGCCCTTGTTCGAGTCCATTTCAGCAACCAAAACCAGCCCCTATTTGAGCTCAG
This sequence comes from Pachysandra terminalis, assembly GCA_031762675.1. Taxonomy (NCBI): domain Eukaryota; kingdom Viridiplantae; phylum Streptophyta; class Magnoliopsida; order Buxales; family Buxaceae; genus Pachysandra; species Pachysandra terminalis. The sequence goes on along the minus strand of JAUPMG010032832.1, from coordinate 9,769 downwards.
TTCAGCCAATTTCTCAGGCCAAACCAGCCCCTGTTCCAGTCCATTTCAACAACCAAAACCAGCCCCTGTTTGAGCTCAGTTCAGCCAGCCAATACCAGCCTTTGTTCAGCCAATTTCTCAGGCCAAACCAGCCCCCATTCGAGTCCATTTCAGCAACCAAAACCAGCCCCTGTTCCAGTCCATTTCAGCAACCAAAACCAGCCTTTGTTCAGCCAATTTCTCAGGCCAAACCAGTCCCTGTTCGAGTCCATTTCTCCAACCAAAACCAACCCCTGTTCCAGTCCATTTCAGCAACCAAAACCAGCCTTTTTTCAGCCAATTTCTTAGGCCAAACCAGCCTCCGTTCGAGTCCATTTCAGCAACCAAAACCAGCCCCTGTTCCAGTCCATTTCAGCAATCAAAACCAACCTTTGTTCAGCCAATTTCTCAGGCCAAACCAGTCCCTGTTCGAGTCCTTTTCTGCAACCAAAACCAGCCACTGTTTGAGCCCAGTTCAGCCAGCCAATACCAGCCTTTGTTCAGCCAATTTCTCAGGCCACGAAACAGCCCCTGTTTCGATCCATTTTCAGGCCATAAACCTCCCTCTATTTTGATCCGTTTTCAGGCAAGGACAAGCTCCATTCGTTCCTTGCTCCGGCCAAAACCAGCAGCGACTTCCACAGTCTCGGTTCTGGTCTGTTTTCCGGTCAAACATGCCCCTTCTTTCGTCCCTGTTCTGCCGTCCAGCCAGATCCAAACGACCGTCTATTCTTTATTTGGCCACTAACTTTCTTCCCGGTTCGTTAAACGCGACCCAAAAGATCTGAGTTGCCGTTGCCGCTCCAAGCAAAGCCAATCCAGAGGAACTTCAAAGGTCAAGCAATACGATCCAGCTGCTACAGGTATTTTAATTTTAATTTTACTTTATCTTTTATTTAATTATTTATTTATTTTATTTTTATCATTAGAGACATATTGAATACATACAAAGGGGAACTTTGTTTTGATGAATCTAGTTAATGTATGTTTATAGCATTTTCGGTTGGGGTGGATTTTAGTAATTTTTGTGCAATTTTTTATAGATTTAATATCTTGAATAATCAAATGCTTCCTTAAATCTTCGTTTATTTTCTATAATTAGTTTAGAAGGATTAGGATTAGTTTCATTTTAATATTCTTAGTTTTTAGGAGCTTCGGCACGGATATTGATTTAATATTTTTTTCTTTTAATTTTACTTTTATTATATTTAGTTATTTCTAGATTTTATTGTTTTAGGATTGGATATATTTTATTATTTTAATAAGGTTAATTATGCACTTAGGTATTTTTTAGAATTTCTTATAATATTATTATTATTACTCTTTTAAGATTAGGTTTTTTAAACTTATTTATTTAGGACTAGATTAGTTTTGAGAGCCTTAGGTTTTAGGATATCTTAATTTTTATTTCCATGTTTATTTTGAGATGCTTTTAGGTCACTTTAAGTATCTTAGGATTTTAGATTTTTCTATCTTAGGGTATTTTATATTTAGGATTTAAATAGTATTATTTATTTTTAGTCTTTAGAGACTTTCTAGGTTTATTTTGTCATTTTAGTATTTTAATTTAGTTGGGCCAAATATAATTAAACTAGGTAACCGGTTAAACCGGAAGAGAGGGGGTACCTAACACCTTCTCTCTCTCTTAACTAAACCTTCCTACCCAATCTGGTTAGACCAATATTAAAAATATTATTTTTAGGTCTATTTTGAGATAAAAGACCAACCCATGGGTGACCATTCACACCCGAACTCAATGAGTGGTGGCGACTCCTATTTACCCGATCTATTTGGGGTCCACCTGACCCGGGGTAGTTCACAGTATGTTCACGAAAAAAGATGTAGTTCTTAGAGTGCTCTGAGTATCTAACAGAGTGTATTCTCTAACAGCCATCCGCCCTCGAATGCTACCTTTCAACCCTTGTTCAAATAAAAATATTCTCTACTCTTCAATGTCTACAGAGTGAGGATCGAACTGTGAAAGTTCTGTAAATTTAGCCTCATATGCTGCGACTGTCATACTCCCCTGTTGTAGATGCATAAATTCTATCTTCATTTCCTTTCTCATCCTACTGGGAAAATATTTCTCAAGAAAAAGCCTCTTGAATACGTCCCAAGTCACTACCTCATCATCTAGTCCCAAGGCTACAGCCTTCCACCATCTTCTGGTTTCACCCTCAAACATGAACACTGCCAGTCTTGTCTTTTCCTGACTTGTACACCCTAGAGCTTCAAACACATGTTCTACCTGATCAATCCACTCTGTAGCTTCTAGCGGCTCCAGAGTTCCTTTAAACACAGTTGGTCCTAGTTTCTTAAAACTTTCCAGCATCTTTACAAAAGTGTTTTCTGCAGATCTAGCAGCACCCATAAAACCCTCCATTAGATTGAACATCTGCCTCATCCCAGGCTCTCTTTCGTTTGGGCCAGTACTTGACTCAGCTTGTGAAGCTCTGGTTCTTCTTTGTCCAGCCATACTGAAATTTACAGTATAGGGATCAGAATAGTACCCAGAGATATCACCCGACTACTCTATCTTATGTTACCAATCAACAAATCAACATACATATATCACAAAGCACACACAACAGCTCGGATGCATAAAACAATCATCATACAAAACTCTCTAAGACCACTAAGTCTCTTATTATCACTCCATCCTTCCTTCTATCTTTACATAATCTTAGACTCTGTCACCTCGTCAAAGTCATCTCTTCAACCATCTAACACGCTGATACCACTTTGGTATCTAAGTCATCTCTTTTTATCCTCAAAATAATCCTGCTCTGATACCACTTTGTCACGACCCGAATTCCAAGGTAAAGCATGTGATTCACACGAGCTTAGACCTCGAATTCCAAGCCGCAATTCTCACCCTCAATTAATCACACTTAATAATCAATAACAAAACCAAGAGGGTGGTACGTCCATAAATCCCATTCAGAGCATGATACAACAACATCATATATCAATATACGCAGCGGAAATAAATCTCCAAATCAAAACCTGATTCATACCACATCTGCATCTAGACATGCTTAAACTTACATCATCTATGATGCCACCCAAAATAAAGTAAATCACAAATATAAACAAGTATTTGGGATATAAACTACCACTATTACATTAATAATTATAAACTTAGAGTTTATACCAACTCTCCTCAAAACAACAGTAATCGCAATCCTCACGCCCCTGGCACAAGCATCCACGTCGTATGCTCTATCAGGATCCTCCTCAGGTGTATCTACATAACCTGAAATGTTTGTGGCCAAAGGCCTGAGCTACACGGCCCAGCAAGCAATAATATGCAAAACACAAGAAACAATAACATGCTCATATGATCATGCATGCTATGCCATGTCATATGCAAGGTAAGTTCATTAAATGATATGAAATGAACAATTAACACTAAGACCAATCATGATGGCCCTTTTCAATTACATGATATGCAATAATGAATGACTTGATCCATATAGTGTAATAAAGTGCTCGCGTCAGACCCAGTGGGTATCCTCAAGCACCAAACTTGGTGAACGGCCTCCAACATAGGCCTAGGACTACCACTGCTTCTATGTGTACAGCTGGGTTTAAGGGATTCTTAACCCTTAGGAATTCAAATCCAGCGTCCTATTTCTGTCTGAGAACTGGGGTGAGACCAATCTGTCCACACAACCCCATCTAGCCCAAGGGTAAGACCAATCTGTCCACAAAACCCTCTGCGGCAAACTTCTACTCACGATATATCAAGTTGTTTATCTTTTCATCATACTACATATAGATGTCCTGGGCTATTGGGGTAGCGAGCCCCTCACCCTTAGTTCTTTTTGAACTTATACACATATAATCCCTTCCAGCGGGATACCGTAGAGATATATATTCTCTAAGTCTAGGGAATTGCTTTTCATTCCCTTTTCATTCTCATTTTATCCAACCTCTAGTCTTCATATAGACATTTGAGGCACAAGGGTGGTCTTGGTCCTCATAAGGACTTTCACATGCATGTCCATTAATGCATGATTACCACAATCAACTATATGCAACAACATCATTTATCTATAAATTTAGTCATGCATTCAATCCAACATGCTTATACTATCCATGCTTGCACATATGTAAAGAATTTAACATACATTCATCAAAATGCAAGTTCATAAACACATAGGGGTAAAATAGTCATTTTGTATTTTGACTATCTCAACACGTGCCCCTTCCACCCACACACCATCTCATACATTCACATTTCACTTTGGTTTCGATTCGAAGTTGGAAAACAACAGTCGATCGATCGGTATTATGTTCCAATCGATCACCCGCCGATCGATCGCACACCCAGTTTCGATCGATCGGAACTTCAGAAACCTGAACAGCAATATCTGCTGTCAAATTTCCAACTGTGCTTACATATATGCCATTTTAGTGCATAATTTAAACATAATAATACAACCAATCACAAAGCACATCCATGTTCAATCCAAATCAATAATTTAAACATCAATCCATCTTCATTTGTCTTGATTTAAAGAAAATCAAACCCTAGAACATATATTGAAAATCTGAACTAGGTATGATTCAAATCAAACTAAAATACATGCATATCATTGGTTTTCTACCCAGATGCAGTATTACACCCAACCCATGAGTTTAAAACCCCAATTTCATCAAGAACATACAAGAATCTTAATGATTCTTAGTGATTTGCATAAAATCACATACCTTCTTTGCAGAAATTGATTGCAGAACACTTCTGCAAGTACTCTCTGGCTAAAACCCCTTTGAGATTTGGGAGATTTCATCTTCCCCCTCTCTTCTTCTCCTCTTCTTCCTCTTCTTCCCAACTTCTCATTCACAGACCAAGAAGAAAACCTAACTTCTATATATATCTTTCCTTCGCGCTATTGCAGACAACGCGAAGTATATAGTTCCGGTACTCCCGTTTCACTTAATCTCCCTATTAGCGACATAAACTCCGTTCTAAGTCCAAATTAGGATCTTAACCACATAACTAAATAATTATTTTATTTATTTATTTTTATTTATTTATGTAATTAATTTCTCACAAATCAAGGTTATTACAGAATCGGTCTATTCGGATCGAGATCGTCCAGGACCGGTGCAATCCCAAGCCACGATACAAACTATTGTATCAAGGGACTTTGGATTGCACCAATCCAACCGATACTGATACGAATCGGCCGATCCGATCCAACCAATCCAGTTTTTTTTTCAATTGGCATTGGATCGGACCGATCCAAGCGATACCGATACAGATCGGCCGATCCAGACCGATCCAATTTTTTTTCTTTTTTTTTTTAAGGGCGATCCAAAACTTGGATCGGACCAGGATTGACTGATCCAATACAGAATCAGTGATTTGGATCGAGACCGATCCGATCCTAGATTCCGAGAATAAAAACCTTGGTGTTTGGGATCATTAATTGCCTACAGATTTACTTTTCTTCACATAACACTTAAAATATGTCAGATAAATACTCGTGTCCTCTATCGGTATGGAGACACTTCATGTGTTGATCCAACTGCTTCTCAAGTTCAGCCACAAAGAATCTAAAACAATCTAATGCTTCCAACTTATGGGAAATCAAGTACACGTAACTGTATCGAGTGCAATCATCGATGAATGTGATGAAATAGGATTCTCCGTTTTGGATCCTAACATTGAATGGTTCACATATGTCAAAACAAACTAACTCTAAAGGAACGTTTGCTCTCACTGCCTTACCAAATGGTTTCCTGCATGACTTATCGGTTAAACAATGCTCACAAACAGGTAATTGAACCTTGGCCAGCGATCCTAATAGACCTACTTTAGCCAATCGATTCATCCTCTATAGCCCTATGTGGTGTAGTCTAGCATGCCATCTCAATAAATCAGAAATAATAACATCATCATCATGGGAAGTCAAATTAGAAACCAAATTTGCATCACTTGAATTATCAATATCAAGTTTAAACAGACCATCAGAAATAAATCCCCTACAATATAAAATCGACTCTAAATAAATTGAGATGTAGTTTTTACTGAAAATGTCAGAAAAACCTATTCTAAGTAACTCTACTACTGAATCGAGATTACGACGAATGGCGGGTGCATAAAGTACGTCATGAAGCATTAGTGCACGGGTCTCTCGTGTCTTCTGCAGGTACGTACCAACTCTTAGCACATCCACGCTGGTATGGTTCTCCATGTATACTTCTTACTCCTGCTGGTATACGTCTGTAATCCACGAACCCATCTCGCTCTCTAGCTATGTGTTTGCTCCTTACGAAATCCACAATTCAATCCGTACTAGAATGAGCAAACAAGACATCGGTGCAAACCATGCAACAATAACCAGAGGTTAGGTCAGTTCGTACCTACTTCTGCTCAATGCAATCACGAGCAAATTGTCTGAACTTATCACAGTTGTAGCAAATCACCTTGGATATGTATTTCTTTCCACCTCACTTCCCTGTAGGACGCTTGGTACCTATGCCTGCCATTTGTGACTTCTTAGTTGTTTCTCCATGTTGGGGTGTCTTACCCTTGCGCTTGCGCCTAGACCTGGTAGTCTTGCACTTTGTCGGTTCGACTAAAAGCGCAGTGTTGTTAGACCTTGCGGTCCGCTTTCATGTGCTCCCACGAGTCAGGTAGGGATCTCAGAACAGCGAGAATCTATTGCTCATTTGTCGGGCTGTTCCACATGGCTTTCAAATCTTGTATCATAGACGAAACCTTCCTAAGATGATCAACCATGCTCACGCTGGGAGTCGTCTTGTAGATCTCAAACTTCATCGTCTGTGCACATAACCTGGTAGTTGAAGTACCAACGAACACAAGTTTCAATGTGTTCGACATCTCAAGTGCAATCCTATAGGCCTTGAATTCGCCAATAAGGTCATTGTGCATACTACTAAACATAGTAAAGTATGCAAAACGATCATTCTTGGCACATGCCTGATAAGCCTCCATGTCTCTACGATGCTAAGCAGTGGTCCCCTCCTCAGGATAAACTAAGCTATGTGATAAGTCTCTATAGCCTCAAACTCATTGATGAGATGTTGGATCTTTCTATGCCAAATGTGATAGTTCTTACCATCTCAATTCTCACCCTTATTCAGGTCAACTACTATACTCTTAGTGGTCATATCACTACAATTAAAGTTACATATTTAATTAAAATCTCATATACACACATTGTTAATTTTGCATTATACTAAACAATAATATTAATCTTTTATTTATCAGAGCAAAAACACACTAGATCATAGGTCATAATGCATAATAATCACCAATACAATAAAATTTTAATACTTCTTTTAATCCATAATATGCAAAACCCATCTAGGAAATTAAACAATTTCAACTAGGATTTTATTCACATGTAAATCTCATATTTATTATGCAAATAAACTTAATTAAATCATGCCTCGTTACTCTAACATACCATATAAAGGGCACAAATTTAATCAAAATTTAAAATAATTTATTTACAATAATTTTGAATTTTCTAGGCCTTCGGCCGATCGGAGATTCCTGTTCGGTTGACCGAGGAGAGTCTTGTTGGTCCTCCAACCGACCGAACACACTCCAGTTGCAAAATACAACATCTTTGTATGTTGTTGTTTGTCGCTGCTTGGCCGGCCGGGGGTTCCTTCAGTCGACCGAGAAGGGCATGTTGGGTCAACCGAACAGTCTCTTCTGTCAGCTAAGAAGGCAAATCTGGGTTTTTAAATACAGATAATTAATCCAATTATTAACCTAGTTTAATCTCTTCGACCAATCATTGTTTAGGTGTTTAAAACTTACAATAAACACATCAAAACAATGATGATCTCAACGTATGGTTGCACAAACGATCATCTCTTAATTATTGATGCAACCATGCATTGTACATATTGTTTTCTGCAAAACGGCAACTAGATTGCTTCTTAGATGAGGTTTCTCGACATACCTTAATCCAACGAAGATGAATCGCAGTGGTTCCGATACCAATGAAGGTTGTAGATGAACCGGATCATGTACCTCGATGCACACGAATCCGGATCTGTAGCAGAAGATCTCTATCGAACCAGAAAATGTCCCACGTTAGAATATATGATTACTAGAACCACCTACAATGTTTCCACACTCAAACGACTAGATCTTTGTATTAGAACTCACTCAATTCAACTCTAGCTTAAACTCTCTCTCCTAATCTCATTAGAATATTGAGTCCAAGTCACACTTGGTCTCATAGCAAGCATGGACATCCCATACTTTAAGTGGAGACTCAGATCAGTCCAAACAAGCTTGGCTATATTGGTTGACCCATAAACATAAATTCAACAAAGACTATAGGGGTAGCACGTATTTAAAAAAAAATTTATTGAACTAGAAATATTAATATTTTAATTTAGGGTAAATTACAATTATCTCCCTTGAGGTATACAGTAATAACACTTACCTCCCTTCTCTTTTCTGAAACATCATTTTGCTCCTCTACTTTTGAAGTGAGGTCACACTCACCGCCCTGTTGTTAAGTGACCGTCAAAGTGACTAACAGAATTTGCAATGTCAGCATAGTTATAAATATTTTATAATCAAATTACCCTTTTGATAATGGAGAAATTCTTAGAAGACTATTCTACCCCTCTCATGAAATATTTGTTCCAAATATATCATTTTCCCTTTCTTCCTCAGGTTAAACGACCAACTCGTTGTTATTTTCATTTTCTGATTTCTGTCTTTGTTCTCATCACAAGAGCAGCCGCACGAAACGCCGGAGCAGCTGCACAAAACGTGGATCGCCATATCTCAGGTAACGTTAAGGTGATTCTAAGCTTGATAATGTGTTAGCAAGATTAGAATCTTTGATGTGCATTCTCTCTCAAGCCGCACAAAACTGGTTTCTCTACTTAAAGCTTTTCTGGGCTCTTGGAGTTTCTTAAGCTCTCTGCTGCTTTTGCGGTTAAGATTTGCATTCTCTCTCTCTCTCTAAAATACAAAAGGTTTTTGGGATCTTTGATTGATTAAAACATGTTCCACTATATGGGTTTTGGTTCAGCTTGGAGAATTGGTACCACAGAGTACCAGAGTATTGATGCCGGGAATCTGAAGAATGCTTGGATTGTCGTGGATGCCTTGGCTGTCTAGTTTGTTTTTGCAGTATTGATTTGTTTATTTATATTTCTGATAGCGTAATTTGGGTTTCAAAAGATTGCACCAACCCTAATTAATACCTGTTTGGGTTTCTGTTGGCAGCATGGCAATTAATCGGTGGGAGATGAGATCCCTCTTGCCTTCTTTGCTGCAATCAGGTACATCTCTTTTTGACTTAATTTTTCTATTGTAGTTAATTATAGGTTTAGCTTTTGTTTGAGAATTTTTTCGGTTGACCCAAGTCCTGTCCAATTGCTACTTATTGACATTTCCATACTCTAGATTGAGTTGTGGCATAAGGCCATGAAGGTTATAAACGATCCGGATCACGTACTTCGATGCACACGAACTCAAATTTGCAGCGGAAGATCTCTATCGAACCGGATATCGTCCCACGTCGGAATATGTGATTACTAGAACCACGTACAATCAACCCACACTCAACCGACTTTGGGCTTTGTATGGAACCCAAATAGCAAATCCAGATCTCAGTAGAAAGAAGAGATGATGAGAGGAGAGAATTTTCTTGAGCTCTAATCTCAAAAACGTGAATAGTAAATCTTAGGGATAGAGAGGAGGAGTCTTCTACTTATAGAAGACTCAACTCAACTC
>JAUPMG010032822.1:0-14597 GCA_031762675.1 Pachysandra terminalis | reverse complement strand
GTACCATTGAGGTACCCACGTGGCAGCAATCCAACGGTGCTGTATGGATTGCTGTAACCCTTAAGCTGTAGAGGATGAGAGGCCCTAATATTTTGCTTCCACAGTTTGACTAGGAGCGAGAAATATCGTCGAAACGCCTTACGCCGCCCAAGAATTTTATTTTCCAGTCAACAAAAAAGACATAAGAAAAACGTGAACTTTCTCTGTGTAATGTATTAATTTTTAAAGAATATATTAAAATCAAATGGCTATTAATAATTAGAATATTTTGCTATTATTTCAATAGTGCTTGTCATGATCATTTTAGAAGAAAGACACATGTCACAATTTAGACACTTATAGATTCTTAAGCTCTTATCTTTAGATTTTATGTTAACATTAACTTGATGGTAATATTTACTATCCAAAGGTTTGAAAACCTGATTTGCATTGGTCTAAATCAAAGATAAGCTGTTTTAATGTAAGGTTTATCTTGAATGAAGTAAAATAGAAGAAAAAAAATCATGAGGACAGTCGAGAATGTTTAGAGAGAACACTATAGAGAAGCTTCAGAAGATGTCTTTCTAAAAAGATGTCTTTCTAAAAAATCTAGGAAACTCATAAATCCAAGAGAGATCAATTTTTTTCTTGAAAGTTTGGGCTTTTATAGCGAGATTCTTCGGATGTATCAATGTTTAAGTGATAAAGTGTCATCATTGAAACGACACATAAGACATGAAAGGATGTGTAACACTCTTCGAATGACACATAAGACTTAGCCCTCACTTTTTGGATGACATGAAAATTTTATATGCCATTAACCGAGTAAAATGTGGGATCAATGTGAAGAACACTTGGAATAATCAATTAAGCGTACATGCATTCTCTATGGTGAGTAGTCCCTTGATGTGATGTTGCATACGTAATATTGATGGGACTTTCTCTCTAGCCCACCATTCCTGAAGGTCTCTTTATATTCCCCTAATATTAAATAAGAAACTCGAGTTTTAAAGCATCAAGGTATAACTCTTGCATTTTGATCATGTGGATTTATTAACTTGATGTAAAAGGTTGTTCCCTTGAGGCATAATAATTCATAGAATCGAATTAGCTATCTCGAATAATGTTGTTCGTAACATCAAGTTGGTAGCATCGCATTAGTTACCTCAATGTTCAAAGTGATTACCTCGAACATCGATATAATTACTTTAAATGGTGATGAATTGGCGATCTCAAGGTAGTTAGTCTTCAATTGATTCTTGTGAAATGATTGATAATATTGAAGTGTCTTCAATTGAGAATTGATCCATTAAGGACATATGTATATGTTGAGATTGAGGGAATGTCCCATTAGACTGGACTCTTACGATAGTAGACTTAGGGATGGCAACGGGGCGGGTTAAATGGGTAATTCGCCCCATCCCGCCCCTAATGGAGTGGGTTTGGTAAGCAAAATTTTGGGTTAGGGTCGAGTTCGGATTTGGGTGTTCTGACCCAAGGTCGGGATCGGGTTCAAACCAAACCGACCCCGACCCGACCCGACCTGATATATCCATGTCTTTTAGCAAGTTCATTAGTTGTTACTTGCTTAGGTTAGTTTAGGGTTTCTCTTCTCAATCTCAAAGACTCAAGAGAGGGAGAAGCATTAGCCATCAACCTCACGTCCTCAACCATCTAAGCTCAAGTTTCCAGCAAATCGGATGGGGGTTTTCTTCTCAATCTCAAGACTCAAGTGAGGGAGAAACATCAGTCATCAACCTCACGTCCTCAACCATCTAAGCTCAAGTTTTCAAAAAATCGGAAGGGGGTTTTCTTCTCAATTTCAAGACTCAAGTGAGGGAGAAACATCAGCCATCTACCTCACGTCCTCAACTATCTAAACTCAAGTTTCTGACATATCAGAAGGGGGTTTTCTTCTCAATCTTAAGATTCCAGATGGAGAAGCATCTGCCATCAACCTCACGTCCTCAATCATCAAACTCAAGTTTTCGACAAATCGAAAGGGGGTTTCTAGTACCAAGAGTAGCCCATTTGCTCAGATTTTCTGATTCAATGCTTTCTATAGATAAGTCTCCTCTATCTTCTATAGAAACCTATTAATTTGTTGATTTTTCTTTGGGAAAGATCTTTTGATTCTTTACATAGTGATATCTTATGTTTGTGAATTTTTCCAATTTTGATCTCTATAGTTGGTGAGAATGGATGTTACAAAAGTTCTAGTTTGGTCTTTACAAGTTTTACATGGTTTTCATGCTCAGACTCACCGTTTTTCTTTGATTGATTACATACAAGTATACAATTTCAGCAATATCTGCTTTTAGAGTATTGGAGAAACCCGACTCCGACCCGCCCCGCCCCTATTCGGGTTTCTCCAATACTCTAAAAATCGGTATTGATTTTTTAATTATTGCTCCGTGGGGAAATATATACTCCATTAGGGCCGGGATCAAATTAATAGGAACTCGCCCCGTTGCCATCCCTAAGTAGGCTCGAAAAGCTATCCCAACACATGTGGGTCCTTGAAGTGATGAGGGGCTGTCCCAACACAGGTGGACCCTTATCGAGTGCTCGAGGGGTTGTCCCTAAATAGGGGGTCCTCGAAGTGACAAGGGGATGTCTCAAGTGATGAGGGGATATTCCTGAATAGGGGGTCCTTGAAGTGATAAACGGAATGTCCCATGAAGTAAGGCCCTCGTCGAGTGCTCGAGGATATATCCCCAAATAAGGGGTCCTTGAAAGAACGAGGGAATGTCCCATGAAGTGGAGCCCTCACTCGAGGGAAGTGGGTTCGAAAGGAACGTCCCTCAATGTAGAGAATCCTCGAAGGAATGGAAATATATATATATATATATTATGATAGTGTCTCGTGATATTTTACCATTAGATTATTTTCAATTAACAAATCAGCTCATCATCAATACTAATTAAACTATTAATTAAACATATAAATGGTTCTATTGGAACCTCCCTTTTTTTTTTCTTTTTTAATTAAACCATTTTGTACTGGATAAAATTCCTATTAACCATTGAAACTGAGTATAAATCTGATTAAATTATTAATTGAACATATCAACGGCTCTATTGGAACATTATTTTGTATATTTTTTTACTATATCATAACTATCGAAAGTGAGTATTAGCCAATATAAATCAGCCAAATAATCTTGTTTTCATTCTATTTTAAAGTAATTATGCTTGTGATACGGTTGTCACAATATAAATTGTTAGTTGTGTTAAGAACCATTTACTATAAAAGTTTAAGTTATTAGAAAACGACACAACAATGTATATATCAAATGGTTCAATAACTTCTCGTATGTGCAAGCTCCTCACGGTAACAACACACCCATAAAAGAACACACAATACCGAAGCAAACACACAAATATACATTACGAGGATTCAAACACTCGACCTCAGGCACCGATAAACTTAAGCTATTAAAGAATGAAACGACAATATATATCAATAATTGAAAAATTAGAATCAGACCAACTTTTGCCCGGTTGGAAAACATTGCCCATCACATCAAATAATGCAGCAAGTTGAACCAGACCGACTTTTCCCACATTGCCCATCACATCAATAACGTAGAATAATAGTACATTTTGGGACACCAGCTAGAGTTTCACACGCCGACCAAGGCTCAAATTCCCCTTATTTCTCTCTCTTCGGTCCAATCAATAACCTCTTTCTTTCTCTCTCCTACAACAGAAGCAGAGTCGAATCCGAGTAGGAGACTTGATCTAATGGCGGAATCGTCGAAGACACTCTTCTCTCCATACAACATGGGGAGATTCAACCTCGCTCACAGGTCAGTTCTTACTTCTTACTCCTTAACCATCTCTTTTGCCAAAAATCAGCTTTTCGTGCTTCTTTCCTTTGTGACTTTATCACGGGTTTAGCTCCGTAAATTCTTTATTCCGGTTATCCGGACAACACTGCTGAATTGTTTACCATGAAGGGTATTTTTGTCATTAAATAGTTTAATTGTCCGAGAGGATCGAAGAAAAAGGATATTTGCAGGTTATGTAAAACTTGAAACGAGGAAGGAGAATGATTGCAGGTTCTTTGAAAATTAAGCCTGTAAACGAGCCAAGCCGAGCACAAAACTCCGGCTAGTTAGCTTCGGATAACCTGAGGCTCGGAACATGCTAGTTGATATTTTCTTTTGGCTTGGCTCGTTAACAGATCGGCTCTATCCCCCAATGAGTGTACGGTAATATAATTTAGGGTTAATTCAATTCATGTCCCTCACATTTTTTTAATATTTGGCTTACACCCCGTGTCAGGAATGTTGGAATAACATTGTTAACAGAGAATGTTAATTTTTTTTTTTTTAACCATGGTTTAAAAATTATATTTAAATGAGAGATGATAAAATTATCCTTCATTGTTTTTATCTCCGATTTTTTTTTTTATTTCTCAATAGAATAATGAAGTAATACAAATCTAATTAAAATCACATCAAGCATTATTTATTTAAACCTCAATATAAAAAAACACAAGAGATGTGTCTATAGTTGTCAGAAATATGAATGAATGTAAGTGGAATTAACCCTATAATTTAAATCCTTTTTTTTTTTTTTTTTTCAATATTCAGGCTACAAAGTCCATGAATTGGCAAATGTTATAGCAAAAAAAAGAAAAAATAGAGAGAAAATTTAAAGATTAAGAACTATAATATTTTAGTTTAAAAGTTAATCACTTTACTTTATATGATTAAAGATATTCTGATATAGTATATATATAGGTTTAAACACTTTAGTTGAAGGTCAAATAAAGCCCAAACCTGAGCCAAGATAGTTCAACCTGACGGCTTCGGCTCGTTGAGCAATCTGTGCAAATTGTGAATAGATTTTTATTGTTACAGAATTGCCCTTGTATTTGATCATTTATTACGTTGTGTGTGTGTTCAATAGGATGGTTCTAGCCCCCATGACTCGATGCAGAGCTTTAAATGGAAAACCCAACCAAGCCCACGTTGAATACTACACTCAGAGAGCCACCCATGGAGGATTCCTCATCACCGAAGGCACCACCATCTCTACAACTGCAGCTGGGTAATTTCGTAATTCTCAGTTTAATTCAAGGCTCATTCTGTAACACTCTTTACCTTTTTCTAAAGACCTGCCTCTACGCTAGAGCAGCGGATCAGGTACAGGTGCTTTTGTGGTGCCGGCCAGTATGCACATGTGAATCATGTGATAGAAAGAAAAAAAAAATTCTTAAAACAGTTTTGTTGTTGTGTTTTTTTTTTAAATATGAATTGGGTGACGTGGACCAACGAAGTGTCTCCTGCATTTACCTGCACCACAAAGTTTGACATGGGTCAATATGGTGCAGCCCACATTTAGCCGTACTACAAAGCCACCTGCATCTGATCTGTTCTTCTATGCAATTAAGTTGGACTGGCACAACAACCTATAACGAAACTTAGGTCAACCCATTATCGAATACCAAATTTAAAACCGATCACAACCGATTAACCAAACCAACCTTTATTTGTAAGCCTGAAACCTTGTCCAACTTAATCCAATATGTAATTTTGGTTTGGTTTAGGTTAGGTTAGATTAGGTCAACACATAACACACTAGCGCGTGGTACGTGCAATATTATACGTTGATACACTTTTAAAACGTGTTAATTATTTTATTGTTACGTTAGTTTATTAATAATTGAAAGAGGTGTAATTGTTTTGCTGTCACGTCATTTTTTAACTGAAAAAATGTGGGAACGATTATTTTGAAAACTTAACCGTCATATTTTAAAATAAATTAAAAATTAATATTATTTTTAATTACATTAAATACTTTATCATATGACATGTTATTTTTGAAAAAAATTAAAAATATATTGGCACGATTTCCCCTTCATAGTATAGATAAAGCTTTAATCTAAAAGGTAACCGACTTAAACTAGAATTACAAATTTATATCTATACTAACCATAGAAAAGCATGCTAAAGTATTTAATATATTTTGCGATACTATTGTTTTTTGATTTGTTCTAAAGAGATGACCGTTAAGTTTTTAAAATAATTCGTTCTCACTTTTTTTAATTATTAAAAAAAATGATATAATAATAAAATAGTTATACCTCTTTCAAATAAAAAAAATAATGCGAAAATAAAATGATTAACATATTTTAAACGTATATCAACATGTAATGTAGAGTAGTACATTGTACGGTCCATCATATATCATCCCCACCTTTAGATTGTTATTATCAAACATTCATAAACTGATTTGGGTTATTGGGAGCAGGTTTCCTCATGTACCTGGGATATATACTAGTGAGCAGGTGGAAGCGTGGAAGATGGTGGTTGACGCTGTCCACGCCAAAGGAAGCGTGATATTCTGTCAACTGTGGCACGTCGGCAGAGCATCTCACCAAGGTATAATGCAATCAAGGCCGTTGAACTTTGTTGAATACCTAAACCAATGAAGGTCTGCTTTGCACTAACGAGCGCTTGTGTTGTTGGTATATCAGTGTATCAACCGCATGGGACCGACGCGCCGATCTCATCCACGAACAAAGGCATCTCAAAGAGGTGGAGAATCCTAATGCCAGATGGATCCTATGGCATCTATCCCAGTCCACGCCGACTCTCAATTTCTGAAATAGCGGAGGTAGTGGAGCATTACCGTCAAGCAGCTTTGAACGCCATTAAAGCTGGTACGTATGATCAACTACCCAAATAATTATTTATTGATTCACGTTTCTATTCCCTTTTTTGTATCGTGACATGTGGACGTGGATCTCCTGTAAATATGGGTTCTATGGTTGACACCAGCCTTAAGTAGACTACAAAATAGAGTGACTCACATTTCTAAAACTCTAAGAGCCCTATAAATCCTAAATTGATTTATACTTTAATTTTATCTTAACCGATGACCACCCTTTTTTTTTTGGGCTACTTAAGATAGATGTCAACTTCGTGCAAGGTTCACACGAGATTCATGCAACCTAGGTTCATAGAAGATCCGTGAGATGTGGGCTCAGATTCTTATGGGTTTTGGTATAATTGGACCAATTGAATAAAAAGCATAATGAAGGTAAAACGAAATGTTCATGTACATCATAGCACACAAATCTGAATCTGCAGTAGTAGATATCTAGCGAATTGGATGTCGTTTCATACCGCTGTATGTGTGATTAATAGAGCCACACAATGATTCCCACACTCAAACAATCAAAGACTATCGTATGAAACTCGTTTAATAGGTTTCGATTCTGGGTTGGTAGACCTGTTACATTATCTGGTTCCATAAAAACCAAGCCCATTAAGAATCGGGTATATTGGATATACCTCTTTATCCGTCGAGTTTCAGGTATTTAGTTTTCCTAACAAATAGTATGTTGGAAAATTATGAAGAGGATTAGGAGTATGAAGGGTTGAAACAATCTGCACCGTTGATCAACAAGCTTCAAGGCATGATCAGCTCGCTTTCTTTTAGACAAGTTTCTCCCCTCTGATTTGATTGCGAATGCACTAAGGGGTTAGTAAGAAAATGCCTTCATGATACAATGAAGCCTCTGATCAAGATTCGTTGTGATTCTCGGATATACACCGTCCGATCACAACAGGACACTCTATGTATAGGACTGATGATGCCAATAACTACTGAAAGTCTTGAATAATCTCTCTCACGCAATCATATAATTTGGGTCAAATTTTGGATGCTTGAATTGCCTGGATTAGTAGTCTATTTATAGACTTACAAGTGCCTTATCTCAATAGCCATGTGCCTATTCACCAATAGACATGTGCCTTCTCACCAATAGGCATGATCTAGATCTAACGATTGGGATTCTAATCTGAAAGGGCATGTACCATTTCACTCATCTTCCAATAGGTACAATCAAAATCCTATGGCTATGATTTAATCCATGTAAAAGCATTTGTTCAGTTGACACCTTTCTGATCGGGTGTAACCTTTGAATCCATAAGGTGTGTCCGATCGGAAGTTCAACCCGAACTAGGGATAATCTAAACCATCAAACCAAATAATCAATCAACCAGGTCCAATCGGGTAGGACAAGAGATTTCATAAAATAGTTTCAACACAAAAACAAAACTAAAATCTAATCTATTTTGAAAATGTCCAACAATCTTCCACCATTTTCAAAATAATTGTAGACGCTATTAATATAAAAATAATACAGTAACAATAAATTCATTTTGAAAACTTTGGCATCATCACGGAAATTCGGACATCGGTGATAAGTCTCTTTTGGACTTGAGCTTTCACTTAGTGTAGATAGCTCAAAGTTTATCAGGGAGCTATGGTGAACAGATCTTGAACCAATGACCTTAGAGATAAACCGGAGATTATCACACATACTCCTTTCCAGGGGATAGAGTTGTCCTTTAGTTTGCATGTTAATGGTCATGCGCAATATCCAGTTTTTTGAGTGCTATAGAAAACTATCAAGATTTTCATAGGAAGTGGCCTGACTCTCGCACTCATCTAGGTAACTCCACACAGGTGAATCTGCTAGTCACTTTTAAGGATTTATTAAGGATATTTGTATCTAGTCTCTCTCATGCAGATCTTGATAGTAGTCGATGCCTATGAATGAGGTAATTTCTAGTGTCCGGCTAAACCATACATTTAATTTGTTTGTATCCATTGAACTTGGTTTGTAATTTCAAGACATAAGTTGGGTTCCTGCTAAAGATGGTTGAAATGCAAATGACCTTAACCTTATTCTTGCGACGTCATATAGACCATTTCTCTAGCAAGACCTTTCGTTTAAATGATTAGCTAGGTATGAATTTGACTCTACATTGTTGACCATAATTACTCCACTTTTGAGTAATTGCCTCACAGTCTAATGTCTAAGACTTAAATGTCTTGACTTCTTATTGTATGTCTTTTCTTAAGACTTATACAACAAGACTTTCAATTATTACACTGGAATACTCTAATTGAGATTTACATCAACCAGCATAAACCATTAACTTTATATTAGAATCTATAGGAGTAGCGATTGGCTTATGATAAAAATGATCATATCTCTTTATGACTTTTTAATAGGTTAATTGGTAATTACTTAAATTTCAAAGCTTCCTGTTTTGAGTTTTTACAAATTTTAAAAGTAAAATTTGTAAATGAATCTCAAAAAGATCTAATCACATAGTCCAAACAATGTTGTGATAAAATCTTAACAAAATCTTGGAAAATTGGATGTAATCCACCAAGAACAAAATCTTTCAAGAAGCAAAGATTTATTTGGAAACCTTGGAAAAAACAAAAAACTTTTTTCCTAAAAAGAAATATATTCGCAAAAAGAAACAAAATATAATTACACCAAAAAAGTGTAAATGTTATGAAGAAGGTCATTACGCAAATAATTGTCCTAAAAAGGGAAAAAAACCTTAAGAAAATGGTCAAAGTTTTTGAAGCACAAGACTTAGAAATTCTATTCGGAGAAGAAATCTCTAGTATAGAAGATATTTTATATGGAGTTGAAAGTGACGATGATTATTCTGACGAATATATCTTTATGAATTCTGTTACCTTAAAAGAAAGTCCAACAGCATATCAATCTAAGGTCATCGACATTTATCATTTCCAACTATGAAGTGATAAAATAATATTTGCCCTATCTTATGAGAAAAATAGATATACCTATGTCTTAGGTATTTTCTCTATTCAAAATTATAAAACATATAATTTGTGCATTCTTGTTGACACAGGAGCAACAATTTCTTCCTGTCAATTTAATGCAATTCCTTCTAAAAAATGGACTCTAATGAAATGCCCTATTAGAGTTACAGGTATTGATGGTAAAGAAACCTTAATACAATTCAAAGAAAAGAAAATACCAATTTGGCTAAACAAAAACAAATTTGTCGTACTAAAGGTATTATGCTTTCCCAACATGCATGGAGATTTTTTATTAGGAAATAACTTCTTAATAAATTATTTACTTATGCATATCAATCATAATTCCATTTCTTTTTTTTCTAAACAAAGAGATTATCGAAATTCCTTTATTACAATATCATCAATACAAGTGTGATACAGGATTTACACCTCTTCGAAAAGAAGTTGAAAAACAACTTGAAACAAAACTCATTGAAAACACTCATTGGTATTTTCATTCTTTATCTGACAATTTTAGTGATAAAAATCCACTAAAATTATGGGATAAAAATCCTCGATATTACTCTCTTAAACTAAGAGATCTTAATATCATTATTCGTGTCAAACCAATGATCTATATTGAAAAAGATATAGATGAATTTGAATTGCAAATAAACGATTTGCTTAATATAAATCTAATAGAAGAGAAACAATCCTCATTCTAGTCTTGCCTTTATGGTAAATAACCATAGTGAAATCGAACGAGGAAAATCTTGAATGGTTATTAACTACAAACGGTTAAACCAATACTTTGAATTTGATGGTTATTTTATCCCACACAAGGATATCTTAATCAACCAAACTAAAGGTTCAAAAATCTATAGTAAATTTGATTCTAAATCAGGATTTTGGCAAATCTTATTAATTGAAGAGTCAAAACTATTGACTGTTTTTAGTACTCCAAAAGGTCATTACCAATAGAGAGTCATGCCTTTCAGACTCAATACTGCACCTCAAATCTTTCAAAGATGGATGGATATGGGCTTTGAAAAGAAAAGTTTGTTGTTTCAGATGCCTAAAACCAGATTCCTGCTAAGAAAATCTGGTATTTAGCCAACACTGAAGAATCTGAATTTCTTCGAGAAAAACTCAAAGATTCAGAAACCTATTCTCATATCATCCCTGAACAATATTGAGCACAAAACATGCTCCATCTTTCACATATCGCCAAAATTTTTCTTGATACCCCAAATCTTTTTTACCCCACTGATGGAAAAAGAATTTTCATCACACCCCTTTCTTGTTCTTACATTCCTTCACCTGAGCAAACCCTTGCAACCACAAATTTGCTCAATCAAATTTTTAAAAGAATAGATTTGGACATTCCTTCTGATCGTGAAATGGAGACAGAAGAATATGAAGCAACATTATTTGCAGACGACGTTTCAATTCCAAGACCAGCCTCTGAAGATAGCACTTATCATAATTTGGAAAACGCCATGGAACCATAAGCAAAGGAACCCAATTGCGATGACGACCTGCAACAGAAACCACTGTTGCGGATCACTGAAGCAACTCACTGTCGCAGAAACCACTGTTGATGATCATTGAAGCGCATTCTTGTAGCAAAAAACACTGTGTAAAGATCACTGCAGCAGAAACACAGTTTACGATACTATTCATCAGTACTGTTCACCAGTAATATTCACTGGCATTATTCATCGGTACTGTTCATCGGCACTATTCGGCACTGTTCATTACTGTTTCAAAAAGACAAAAAGTTAAGGTTTGAAACAGTACACGAATTAAATTCAAGACAGCTGTATTCTTTGATCATAACAATTGAAGCCTACAATTGTTGACCAAGACAGCTGGAGTCTCTCAGAACCTTCAAGAATTAAGACATAATTCTGAAGATTTCACGTCTGACCCCTATAAATAGAAGCCTCTGGCAGCATAGAAAATCATCTCCCGCATCTCCTGCAATCTTCTCCTCTAAGTCTCTTGTATCTTCTTTCTTGTCTTACTTTAAGTCTTCTTGTAATAGTAAAGTATTTTCTTTTCTTCCGCTCAACTATCTCTCTGTAAATGGTATCAGAGCAGTAACTGTCATGTACATTACAACCGTCCTCTGTAAGTATACGCTTTCATGTTTCATACATGAAGTATATGTTAATGTTTACAATCTTTGTGTAATATCATATTACGTTTAATACCATTGTGATTTTATTCTTCAAAAGTTTTTCTTTACTTTCTGTATTTAACTTTCATTATTATTGCGTTTTTCTTTGGCTCTTGCTGTGGTAAAACCTATATGTTTGTTACTGTTTCAAAGTCCATATCCTGTTGGCTGTTTTGCTAAGTGTAGCCCAGACTTTAAGGAATCTGGTTTTAGGCACCTGAAACATCAAAGTAACAGAAGGTCTTAGGTACCAATCATAGTTATGGAAGAAGAAAAATTACCAATAATACATGAATGCTTAGGTACATGGGTAGGAAATGCATAAGAAAATTATAATCATATAGTACATATTGATAAAAAATCAAAAACAAATCTTAATATTATGAGTGCTAGTTTAAATACTATAATTAATAGTCGAGCGGAAGAAAAGAAAAGAAAAGACTTTACTATTACAAGAAGAAGACTTAAAGTAAGACAAGAAAAAAGATACAAGAGACTTAGATGAGGAGATTGCAGAAGATGATTTTCTCTGCTGCCAGAGGCTTCTATTTATAGGGGTCGGATGTGAAATCTTCAGAATTGTGTCTTAATTCTTGAAGGTTCTGAGAGACTCTAGCTGTTTTGGTCAACAATTGTAGGCTTCAGTTGTTATGCTCGAAGAATACAACTGTCTTGAATTTAATTTGTGTACTGTTTCAAACTGTAACTTTTTGTCTTTTTGAAATAGTAATGAACAATGCCGAATAGTACCAATGAACAGTACTGATAAATAGTGCTGGTGAATAGTACTGGTGAACTGTACCGATGAATAGTGCCGTAAATAGTGTTTATGCTACAGTGATGCGTTTCAGTGATCCGCAATAGTGGTTTCTGTTACAGTGATTTGCTTCATTGATCTGCAACATTGGTTTCTGCTGTAGGTCGTCATTTCAATCTAGTTTCTACTTTAGAGGTTCAGATTGTGACATATGTTTTCATTGAGAAGTTCAGTATCCATAGGACTTTGAATCCATTGTTGGTTACGGAATTCTTCGAGTTCTTTTGCTTCAATGGAAAGCTCAGTGGGAACATCAAGTTCATGTTTTTGAACTAGATTATTCAAAAGTGACCAGATCTTGTTTAGATTTGGTTCATTCTGTCTTCGTTGTTCAATTGACCCTCATCCAGTAACTATGTTTGTCATAGTTTCCATTTTAAAATTCCAACTTGGGGAGGCAATTTGTGTGACGAAAATCCTTCTTTCATCAGTGGCAAAAGATGCAGTGATGAGATTCATTTGTTGAAGTAAATCTCTGGCCTTTTGTAAAAGAGTGATGAAGTTCTCAATCCAGTAGTTTGCTGGATGAAGATCATGAGCAACATTTATGGAAGTCACCGTTTCTTCGGTTAATTCCCAATCTTCAGTGGACTTTAAATCTCAAATATGATATGGTTAGAAGAGTTTTTCTCTTTCACACAAAATGATAGAACTAGAAATCCAAAAAGAGTAAATCATGGATGATTTTAAAAAATGATGATAATACATTAACACTTGTTTTATAAAATATGATATTTTCTCACTTTTTATGAAAAAGAGTTTGTTGACTAAACCGAAACCAATGGTGTTGATAGAAATGTTTTCATTTAGAAAAAATTGTAATTTTGGTATGCCGTCAATTATATTTATATGATCACTAAATTTACAGAAAATTTGTTTTAATTTTCTCTTTGTGAAATTCAACTCGAGGTAAAATCTGTTTTAGAAAAATCTCGAGAGGAAGGATATGTTTTTCTTCTTCAAAAAGACAAATCCTTTTAATTTTATTAAAAATAGGATCTTATTGGTTGTTTAAGAATACATTAGATATTTGAAAAAACTTTTGAATTTGATTAAAATCGAAAATATTGGTCCAATCCAATTTTTTAAAAAGTGAAACAATAAGTTGGGATAACTCATCATTACTGTTTTGGGCTTCAACCAGTTTGTTTACTAGTTGATGTAAATGTTGACAAAAAGGTCTTTTCTGATGCAGCTTATGATATTTCCAAATTTTGTTAATCTCATCATAAAACTCATGTCGTAATCCTGGATTTGGGAAATCCGTTGGCTCACGTACAATCTCTTGTTTAGACATTGTTTGTGACATTTGCTTTTTAGTTGGATTAGTTGAAGAAGCATGTTCATTTGAAAACATTTTGTTAGCAGTTCTTGTTTTATAACTTTCTTCAATCTCCACTTTTCCTTTTTTGGAAATTTTTTTTACGGAGATCTAATCAGATATCCATTTTTTCGGGTCTTCCAAAGAGTGGTGACAATTTCTTGCAAAAGTCACGCCCCAGATCCCGTAGTCCAAATCTCTAGGTGGGATGGCACGAATCTTGAGGTGAGACCTTCGGGGTCAATTTCTGGACCGCAGATTTCCGTATCATAATTCGGCTTGAGATAACGATCTCGATGAATTCATAACAGAGTAGCGGAAGCAAAATACATTCATTCCATAAAATATCATTAAAATGAATACAATGAGTCAACTGGCTTCAGCTGAGCCTTATTACAACATTCAAGAACAGAAAGAATAAATAAGAGAATTAAAGCAACATACGTCATTTACTGTAAGTCAACCTGCAACATGAAAGTTGCGTGAGTTTTGAATACTCAGCAAGCATGATCCAGTCATTATCCACATCATCATAAATGACTAGAAAACCATAGGTTAAACAGTAATAACAACATAAGTTAATAACAGATGTTATGACATGAATATGATACAAGAATGAATAATCAAATGACCTAATGTATGCTCAATCAAGAAATGCAATGCAATGTAGTTTATGCCTATATTTATATGATATGTTAAGCGTC
>JAUPMG010032812.1:0-14598 GCA_031762675.1 Pachysandra terminalis | reverse complement strand
AATTGATACCTCTTTGTTCGGTTACCTGATGAATGAGTTAGATCGGAATCTCAAGCTGGGAAGATTGCAGTCGAAAACCTCCTTCAGCTGGATCCAAGGTTTTTATTCTTGGGATCTTGGATCGGACTGGTCTGGGCCGATCCCGATCCGGATCGCCAATCTGGTATTGGATCGGCCGATCCAAGTTTTGGATCGTCCTTAAAAAAAGAAAAAGAAATTTGGAACGGTCCGGATTGGCCGATCTGTATCGATATCGCTCGGATCAGTCCGATCCAATGCCAATTGGAAAAATTGAATCAAACTGGATCGGCCGATCCTTGTAGGTATCGGTTGGATCGGTCCGATCCAAATCCACTTGATACAATAGTTTGTATCGTGGCTTAGAAACGGACCGATCCTGGTCGATCCTGATCCTTAAAACCATGGTTGGACCCTGTAGATACTGGCTACTTATATTCTTATGTAACTTGTATGCTATGCATGGAAAACGGGAAGAGGCAGCTCATGTTAGAAATGTCATGGTTATCGTGAGTCACAGATACCATCCACAAACAGAAGAGCTCTACTCCAAATTGAAGGAGTTGAATCTTTTGATAATAACAACAAAGGTAATCTTTTCACTTTTGACGAGGATGTGTCGTACAATTTGCCCAAGTGAAATGAGTATCTCCTTGCACATAGTGAGAGATTTGCGATTGCATTCAGGTTTGTATCCACACCAATTAATGCACCTATTTTGGTTTTCAGGATTCTTCGTGCTTGCCATGACTGCCACAAAACAAGTATCCTTTTAAGAATAGAGAATGCTCTTACAATGATTACTGGTAACCCTTGCAAGGATGCACTTTACCAGATTGCATGAGTGAAGTGAACCGATTATTTGTTGAGCTCTCATTAGATTTAGGCTTTGGATTGCCATTTTTGTGAGGACTCTTCAGAAATCTCTAAATTGTATATCATTGTTTTAGCTTTTCTATTCTACTACTCCTAAAATCAAACATAAGTTTTTTTCATCGTCCTCCAATTCTCCTTTGGTCATCCTCCAATTCTCATTATTAACAAATCTATTAAAATACTTAGTTGTAAAGAAAATTAATTACCAATAACGTTCAAAATTGTCTCCAATATTAGTTGGCTCCTTTACTCACATTAATTAACGACTGTATTAAAAAATGTAGTTGTAAAAAAATATATTAATTACCAATAATGTTTCACTTTATAAACATGGAAGAATCTAAACTTTACTTTTAGCACTATACCTCAAACATGGGCCTCATTTAATCTTACATTAATTAATTATCAACTCAATTACCAAAGACTTCTTTGTTAAGAGACTGAAAGATGCACCTGAGAGGTCTATATTAACTAAGTATTTGTAAACCGAACCGAACTAGACTAATATACATAATCTATATATTTATGTGTATATGTATGTGTGCGTGTGTTTTATGTGTATGTGTATTTAGTACATAAAATAGAATTAATTTTATAAAATTGAATCAAACCAAACCGAATCTATTTTGGTTTGATTTGGTTTTCGATTTTGATCACTATATTTTGGTTTAGTTTTGGTTTGGTTACTAATCTGAACCAAACTGACCGAATTACACCCCTACATAACCCGTCTCATTCCAACAAAAAAACCATTATTTATATTCTGCTATTTTCTCTCAAATTTGGGCCAATCCCTAAATAATAGTATTGATCATAATTAAAAATAATCATGTTTATGATAATGATATACACAACCCCTCACATTCTCTCAAATATATGTCAATCCTTAAATATTGATCCACTTATAGTTGCAAAACAAATGGAGTGGTATACGATTTATATTTTCAGACAACTATCATTAGCAAATATGAGATCGGGAGTATATGCGTCTAAGGTACAAGGACAAGTTGATCATTCTGTTCCTGGGTTATTGCCAGAGGATAAACATGCAAAGTTTTTGCAACTATATTTTTATGATATTGAGCATGAAGTAATGAACAAATTGTACCATCTTCCAGAACTAAGAGCAAGAACAGTGGAAAACCTCATATCAATACTCAGCATTAATTCATACTCGATATTCTTAGGAGGATTGAGAGATTTGCCTTCATTAACCAATCACACTATATTAATCCGAAGTGAAAGCAGAATAAATCATATATAAAATGCTTCAAAGGCATCTCAAGTTGCAGCTATTTGGATAGAAGGAAACAATCTAGAGGGAAGATATGCAAGAGATATAATCATTCGAGCAAATGGAGGAGCAATGTCTAAAATACAACCATATTATGGATGCTATGATCCCTACAATATCCATTATTTTTCCCATATGGCGAAACGGGGTGGCATCAAAGATTAGATCACGATCTCAAAAATGGAACAAAGGTGCCACGTCGTATGCAATTAAGAAAACCCCGTAATAGATATCTTACATTTGCCAATGTCATACAAAGAGAAGAAGGTACATAAATCTTATTGTTAATTTTATAATAAATTATAATCAGTTAATATATTGTGTTAGACATATGACATTATATTACCTTGTATATTGTTATACAAACGATATGGAATCTAGAGATAAATCAATATCATGCCGTGAATATTATTGTTATATGTTCCAAATGAGAGAAGATTTAGATTTTTCAGTACTACATACGGGTCGACTATTTCAACAATATGTCGTTGATATGAATATATAGATAGAAACAACTAGACTAGACTAGACTACTTCTATGACAACCAAGACAACATCAGGGCAGATTTATATCAGGGAATAGTCGATTGTGTATATTATGGTGAAACAAAAGGACACAAAGTTGGATGAAGAATTGTCTTACCAGCTTCCTTTATAGGTAGCCCGCGTGATATGAGAACTCGATATCTAAATGCAATGGCCTAGTCCAACTCTTTGGAAAGCCTGATATATTTCTCATAATGACTTGCAATCCAGAATGGGAGGAAATACCTACATTATTAAAACCATGAGAGAAACCATTCAATAGGCCTGACTTGGCAACCTAGGTGTTTAGAGGAAAGATTGAAGATTTGAAAAAGCAATTGTTTGATAAACAAATATTTGGACTCATCGTAGCTCATGCACGTGTTACTGAATTTCAGAAAAGAGGACTCCCCCACGCTCACTTTTTTATTAAGGACATAGAATACTTAATCATGATTTGTTTAATAAATATGTGTCTACTGAGATCCTTGATCCTAGGGAAGACCCAATCTTACATGCTCTTGTTTTGAAGCATATGATGGATGGTCCTTGTGCGTATTTAAGACCAGACAACTCATGCATGGAGAATGGTAGGTGCAAGTTTCATTACCCGAGGGTATTTTGTGAGAAGACCACACAAGGCAATGATTCCTATCCTATATACCAAAGAAGAAATAATGGGCAAAAGGTTAAAGTTCATGGATGTTTATTGGATAATAGACTAAAAAGATACGATTGTCACATTATGTAGAGATTTGTACAGGTATAAAAGTGTTGAAATACTTGTATAAGTACATTTATAAAGGGCATATATGATCGAGTAGCAATGTATATTGCCTCAAAAGGTAATAAAACACAAGTTGATGAAATTAAGAATTTTCAAGATGCAAGATGGGCTTCACCACCTAAAGCAATGTGGAGAATACACGAGTTTAATTTGAATGAGGTTTATCCTTCAATAATCAATTTGCAGCTTCATTTACCTGGACAACAATTGGTGACGTATTTGAAGAATAAGAACTTGGTAGATTTGTTAAATGAAGAATGTCCGAGGAAAACAATGCTTGCAAAATTTTTGAAATTAATAAATATGATGTGGATGCAAGAAAATTCTTATACAGGGAGTTCCCTGAATATTATGTCACTTGGCATAGGAGAAAGAGAAAAATAGCAATAGGTCGTATAAATGCAGCAAATCTAGCTGAAAGAGAACGGTATGTTCTTTGGATTATTTTAAATCATATAAAGGGACCAATGTCTTTTGATGATTTGTTGACGGTCAACTATACTCGAGTTTCAAGCTTTCGAGATGCGTCTCAAATGCATGGATTTTTCGAGATGATAATGCAATACATCTTTGTCTAACATAAGCTGTGATGTTTAACATGCCTAACACTTCGAGAAGGCTTTTTGCAACAATATTGGTGTATTGCGAGCCAAGTAACACAAAAAAGATTGTGGAGCGAGTTCTTCCCTTCAATGGTTGAAGACTATAAAAGGCATGGAATCATATCACAAGAATACCAAGAATTGTATGTATTGAGCGATATAAACAAGATCCCGGAAAGAATGGGTAAAAATATAAGGGATTTTGATTTACCCAATTGTCACATTATTATCGACAATAACATAAATGCAATGAAGGATATAGCAGAAGAACTAGCAATAGTAACCCCTGAAGAAGACTTGTAGGCTATTTCAAAATTAAATGAAGAACAAAAATATGATTTTGACACAATAATAGACTGAGTAGAATCAGACAAAGAAGGGGTATTTTTCATTGACGGTCTAGGTGGAACAGGGAAGACATTTTTATACAAATGTCTGCTTTCAAAAATAAGGTATCCAAAACTTAATGCGATATATAGCAACTGCCACCTCTAGAGTTACAGCTAATATTATGCTTGGAGGCCAATAGCTCACTCAAGATTCAAAATTCCAATAAATATCAATCATTCTTCGACTTGTGGTATATCTAAACAAAGTTCATTAGCTCATTTATTGTGTGCAACAAAGTTAATTATATGGGATGAAGCACCAATAACAAAAAAACTAGCAATTGAAGCTCTTGATCGTACGTTACAAGATTTAATGTACTCAACATAACCTTTTGGAGGCAAAGTAATTATTTTTGGAGGTGATTTTAGACAAGTGTTACCGGTTGTATTCTACGACACAATAGAACAAACGTTAAATGCCTCTTTAGTTACATCATACTTATGGCTCGTAATGGAAAGGATAATATTGCAAAAGAATGTTCGAGCCCAATTAGATCCTGAATTCAGTAATTGTTTTATTACATGTTGGAGATGGCACTGAAAGTATGATTTTTCAGAACAAAATTAAACTTCCACGGGATTTGCTAATAGAGTACAACGACGATGCTACATCAAAGGATCTTTTAATTGATAAAATTTTTGCATCATTACATCAACGAGGACACCATTCACAGTATATAATAGATCATGCAATCTTAGCTACAACAAACGATTATGTTGATTAATTGAATTCTTCTATTATACATCGATTTGAAGGCGGCGACGTTGTTTACTATAGCTTTGACACCAAATGGACTTCGACCACATAAATTACTACTAAAATAAATTGTCCTGTCATCTTGTTATGCAATTTTGATCCACCAAATGGATTATGTACTGGTACGCGCCTTATATGCAAAGAATTTAGGTGAAATTTGATACTTGTTGAAATAGCAGCTGGTCAACATAAAGGGAAGGAAATATTCCTACCACGAACTCCTTTGTATTCTGCTGAGAATCAATGTTCACCGTTTATCTTCAAACGAAAGCAGTTTTCAATTCGCCTAGCATGTGCAATGACAATCAACAAATCTCAAGATCAAACAATACCATATGTTGGAATTTATTTACCACAACCAGTATTCTCGCTCAGACAACTTTATTTTGCACTTTCACGAGGAATTTCAAATCAACAACAAAATTGCTTATAGTCCCAAGACAACTGGAATAAATGAAGATTGTACTGAGAGCATTGTATATGAAGAAATTTTTCAAAATAGGGGATACGATTCAACTAACATAAACGTTTCATTCTAAAAGGTATCTTCTTATTCTTATTTATAAATGTGTGTGTGTGTGTGTGTGTGTGTGTGTACAAATTTCACTTCGATTGACATTTATTTGTTACAATTTTCTGCAAGGTTAATTTAGATTTTATACTTTTATAATGTATCACTTTTGCTATCTATACAGAATTTGTACAAATAAAAGTCTTGTCCAAAGATATAGGAAAGGAAGTTCTTCTTGACCAGCTTATTGCTTCATTAAATCCGAGTATGACAGAATGGACAATCAAATGTAAAGTTATGCAAAAGGGAGATGTTCGCATATATGACAATACGTATGGATCTGGAACTTTATTGAAGATAATGTTAGTTGACAAGGAGGTAAATATTTTAAATAATTCTCCTCTTCATTTAATAAATTTATGCATATCAAATTTAATAATGTACGTTTTTCGTATTGTATGCAGAGAACTAAGATACATGCTACACTGTTCAATGATAGCATAAAAGTATTTCAACAACCTCTGCAGATGGGTAGAACATATTAAATATCTAATGGAACCATCAAAAAGGAAAATCCAAAATACATTCGAGGAACAACTGATAATGAAATCATAATTGATGCACACAACAAAATCGAGAAAGCAGGTGACAAAATATATACCAACTACAGAGAATGAAACAAATTTATAAGTTTTAAACAACTTCCTCAATTGATTTGACAAAACAAGTTAATTGGTAAACTTTACAAATTATATGTAGTACATACTTTTTAAATATTTTGTAGATTTGTAGAAAATCTAACAAAATGTGTTATACCTTTCCCATATAGATATTCTTGATGTTATCATAAAAGTCGGAGACAAAATACCAACAACAAGAAAGAATGATGGAAGCAACACAATACGTAAGGTACTATATATCTTGGATGCATCGTAAGTACAATTGGCCTATATTTCTAAGATATAAACGTACCTCTATAGACTTCGTTATACTTATAATTATAGTTCTTTTTTGCCTATGTAGTTGCTTCAATCCAATAATTTACAATATGTGGAAATTTAGCTACAATGGACAAAAAATTTGATAACATCAAGATTTTCAACAATCCAGTTTTAGTAGCAACCTCTCTAAAGGTCCAAGAATACAACGGTAAGTAAAATCTTTGTTTAATTTTTAAATAAAAATATTATTAAGAAGAATTTATAATTTATATAGCATTATCAGGTGGATAACGTTCAAAAACTACTGACATCATTATCAACATTGATCCCTAGCTTGAAGAAGTTAAAGAACTAAAACAATGGTAAGCATACTACTACAACCAAATTCGTAATTTTTTAAAACATAATTAGCGCATTATACTATAAAACTATTTGATCTATATCTTATATAGGGCACACAACAATCGATGAGAAATTGAGAAAAGCTTCAAGGGTAATGATTTCCAAAGCTATGCATTAATGAAGCAAAAGCAACTTTCGTTGATAGACATCACAATGACAAAAATTAATGCAACTCACGTATTCTTTTTTTTTTTTTTAAATAAATGGGAAACAAATATATTTTGTATTTAAAACATTATAT
Source organism: Pachysandra terminalis (assembly GCA_031762675.1). NCBI lineage: Eukaryota > Viridiplantae > Streptophyta > Magnoliopsida > Buxales > Buxaceae > Pachysandra > Pachysandra terminalis. The sequence continues at coordinate 7,255 of JAUPMG010032812.1, read as the reverse complement.
ACATTATATTACCTACTTCCCTTGCAGGGCAAAATATTTGAATCAAAAGTATGGATTGTTGAAGTTGACAAAAGAAAAGATCAATGGTATAGGGCTTGTAAATCATGTGGGAGAAAGGTTATTGAAAAAAAATGGCAAATTATTTTGTAACGAATGTCACTCCTATGATATACGAACCGAATATAAGTAAATCTTTGAAGTTGTAAATGTGGTCTTCTTTTTGACACCTAAAGCTATATTAATTAATTTTTTAAATATAAAGAAGATTCCTGTTACGGATAAAAATTGCGGATGATACAAGTAGTATATGGACTACGTTGTTCAATAATCAAATAGAGAAAATATTAAATTCAACAGTCGACGAATTGTGCGCAATCAAGGCATATAAACACTTGTTATTTTTTTATTACATCATTTTTTAGAGCTATTTCTAACAACACTACTATAATACTTGTAGGAAAATAACTTTGATGAATATATGAAGTCCATTGACAACTGTCTTCAAAAGTTGTATATGTTCACAATAAAGTACAAAGATAAACGGGGAACGTAGCTCGAACAATTATGCATGCATCGCAGGTGAAGAAATCATTTAGACATGAGATATAAACCTTCACAAAAAAATTGATTCATATTTATCAATTATAAGAAAACTCTTTATGGATTGCTAATTTTAGAATTCATAGCAAAACTTATATATTTGATTTAAGTTTTAATATAATAATATATATTGTACTGTCATATAATATGTGTACTCTTTGAATAGCATGCTTCTCCTAATGTCACCATGTGCAACGCACGTGTATATAACTAGTAAGACAAAATCAAAATAAAACAACATCAATAGTCCATGATTCCAATCCCAAACACATGGAGTCACAACCCCAAGTCATGGTCAAGTCTTTACACTAGTGGTTGGTGTAAGGTGCGCTATGGAACTCAAAGTTGGTTCCCCGCAGGTGGGTCCAAGCCCTCTGACCACCCTTTGATTCCAAAGTCCACATAGCAATCACATGGCACAAGCCTCTAAACTAAACCAACCAAAATTTCCAACCTGTACCCCTTTCATACCCCAGTCGGCAGCACCACCAGTGTACCGGTGCCTGCCGGTGGGGTCAATCCTGTGTATTTTAGTTCCCTGTCGGTAGCACCACCGGTGTATCGGTGCTTGCCGACGGACCTATCTCTGTGTTTTTATCTCCCTATCGGCGGCACCACCAGTGTACCGATGCCTGTTGATAGGTCACGCAAACTGAATCCTGATTCATCCCGGAAGTTCCAAACATCGAAACTTTCAACCCGAATCAATCCAAAATCAGATAGAATAAATTCCACTATTAAAATCATCATTAAATGAAACTAAAACATGTCAATTCACAATTTATGCCAACTCAAGAAATAACAGCTACATTAACATCATATATATATATATATATATATATATATTTTTTATCCCCAATCTTACGTAAATCAATCTGAAATCACATAAGAATGAAGATAAACACCATCAATCCACAGTCAAATAATAAGTGACTCAATATATTAAAATTCTTATGCTCACACTACAAAATCATGCTTTCGGAAATCATACTCACGAATTACGCATTCAAAACGGGAAGACAATCACAATGTTCCAAGAGAATTATACAGAAAATGAAACTTACCTCCTAGTGTTCTTAGGTTAAGATCTGGAATCTATCCTCTTCCTTGTCCTCTTCTTCTTCTTCTTCCTCTTCTTCCCTCTATTGCAAATGACGGCTAGGGTTTGTTCTTCTCCTTCTCTAATCTCTTTTTCTCTCTTTCCAATCTCTATTCTAGTTCATAGAAATCTTCCCAATCAATTCTCTACTAAGAAGAAATGTGACGGGGAGGGATAAAGAAGTTTCCTTCCTTCTCTCCCATTACCAAAGCCACGTTACCCATGTCCTCACTCATTCCCCCATGCGTTCAAGTTTGAAATCTTGTTTTATAATATCAATTAATACCCCACAGGCAATCTAATTACAATCTGAACCCCAAATATATACTCTTGTTTTAAAAACCATCCATTGATCTAATTAGCTTATAAATCAAACCTAAATTAGATATTTTGTTAACAATTTAACCCAATTCTCTTAATTAGCTTATAATCTCACACTAATAAATTCAAGAAAATTATAAATGATTCTTATAAAACTCCTTTTAAATTATTTTATTATTTAATTCATTTAATTAATCTCAATTTAATTGTTATATTTAATTTTCGGATCCGGGTCCTTACCTCTTTCTCACTTACATTCTCTCTCTCCATGACTCTTTCTCTCTCCACCCTACCACCACCACCACCACCTCTACCACCACTACCACCACCACCCCACCACCACCAAACTGCTGGTGGTGGGGGGTGCTAGTGGTGGGTGGGTAGGTGGTGCTGGGGGTGGGGGTGGGGGTGGGGGGTGGGGAGCAAGGCATGCACACCACTAAGTGTGCAAGGCATACAAAGCAGGTTATGTAAGGCATGCACCACCAATATTTGGTAGTGGGGGGTGATGGTGAGTGGGTGGGTGATGGGGGTGGTGGGTGGTGGTGGTGGAGGGGGTGGGGGTGCAAGTGTTGTACCATAAAATGTGGAAGGATGCAGCACTAGGTGGTGCAAGGCATCCATAGTGAGTGGTGCATCCTTGCACAACCATCTTTGCGAGGCAATGACAATAGGTTGTGCAAGGATTCACCACAAACTATTGGTGGTGGGTGGGTGGTGGTGGAGGTGGTGGAAGTGAAGCAAGGCATGCACACCACTAAGTGTGCAAGGCATGCACCACCAATATTTGGTGGTGGTGGGGGTGGTGGTGGTAGTCTTAATGGTGGAGATGGTGGTGGTGGTAGTGGTGGTGGTAGTAGTAGTGGTGGTGGTGAGGGTAGTGGGGTGGTGGTGGTGGTGGTAGGGTGGAGAGAGAGAGGGAGAGAGAGGTGAGGGTAATGTGGGTATTTTCCTTTTATCAAAAAACAAATCCCGTTTTTAATACCAAACAGGTCTTCTGTCATATGGCAGATGACCAAAAGGCAAATGTTTTGCCAAACTATATTTGAGGGGTTAACAGTTTTGGTCAATATACTTTTTGGCAATAAGTTGCCTAAATTAGGGGTAATAGGTAATTCTCCCTAAAGTTTAGTCATCAATGTTGTAGTAGTTCATATGAAAAATAAGAATTCTCATAAAGATATTATGAAGCTTATTTTGGGTCATATCTCTTAATTAAGGGCTTCTAAACACAAATTTTACTTATCGAGGAATCAACGAATAAAATCTGTTAAACAAAATCAATTTGTAGAGATTTAAAAATTGGAGATCACAATCTCTAGGGATTTTCTTTGTACAAAAGAAAATATCCTCTAATTCTTCTCTTCAGGGTCTTCAATCCAAGGACTGCAACAGCTTAGTCTAGGGTTGCTTTGAATTTCCATGATCCCTTCGTAGCGATCGGGAATGCGGTTGATTTGTTAGATTTCATGTAATTGCCTAGACCACCTTTTTATTATTTAATTATATTTTATTCCTTGTTGTGACTCTACCCTCTGTCTTGATCGCCAATCGGACTAGATCCGACCACGCGATTGTGCTTGTGATGATTTTGTGATCTTTGTGTGGTGTATAATAGTTTAACCTTGATTGTCTTGAGCGAATGGCACTGTTGTAAATTAAGTGTGGTGATGAGGTGTATGGTTTAGATTGAGTTGTTAATTTTGAATGGCATGGATGATAGTGGTTAAACTTTAAGGGTTGAGATTGAGTAGTTAGTATTGGATGGCCTGGATTGTGCCACTTGGCATGGGTATCTTGCATGGGAAGCTTGAAAGAAAGTTCATTTTTGGTTTGTTGGTTTTGTTGCTTAGTTTGGAAGCTTGGAGAAGAAGGAACTTGCTAGTGTTGATTTCATCTTGGATTCTTGCTTGATTCGAATTAGGTAAGTATAAATTCATGAATGTATTTAGGTGAATCTTAGTTTCATTTACAATTTCATATAATTCTTGCTTATGGTTTTAATTACATGTAGATAGTTTGGTTTGAATGTTAGATTATGTTTATTTGTGTGTTTTCTTGTGTGAAACTTACATATGTTCATTTATTTGGGTTAATGTGTTGAGAGACCTAAATTCCAAGAGAAAATCCCTGCATTTTGGCCTGTTCGCGACGTTCGGCGGCCTCCTCGGCGCCCCGAACACGTCGCCGAACATTTTTTGGGCCAAGGGCGTACGCCTCGGCATGCCTAATAGGCCTCAAGTATGAACACCTTTAACAGGTCTCCAAGGACCCGTTCGGCTCACCGAAATGGACCTCGGTGCGCCGAAGGGTAAGCCGAAGATGTCGCTAAGAGATGACCCCCTAGTTTTGTCGCCGAATCTCAGAGAGGCTCGCCGAAAGGGTTGCCGAACCAAGCTTCGGTGCGCCAATGGGGTCACCGAGGTGGGTATTGGTGCACCGAAGACCTCGTCGAGTACCCCGCCGAACCTGACCATTTACATTAAGGCTTTGATGTTTGTAAAGTGATATACATTGTCATACAAGATGGTTTGAATTATGTTATATGCTCACATGTATGAATGTTGGTAGAAATGATATCTTGAAAACTTAAGTAAATGAAATGCTATGTGAAGCTACATGGAGATATATGAAATAAGTACTTTAGATTGTTATATTGCACCCTGTACACCACAAGATGGTTATTTAGTTAATGTGCACTCTTCACAACACTTTATGGACTCTAAACCACAGTGGTCAAAGAGTATGACCTTGTAACCCAAGACCTCGTGGTTGCATCTTGAGGATGGAAATGAGAGTGATGTGTACCCACATCTAGTGAGGAGATCGGCGGGACCGAGTTGAGGGAGTAGCTAACCCAATACACTCTCCTTTGCCAAGGGGTGTTAGACCCAAAGAGCATAGATAGGCCTCTGTAGATTAGTCAAGTGCCATGTTTTCCTAAGGGATACCGCAGGTGGTTGCAAGTCTCGGTTTACATACCATTGATTAAAAATAAGTGGGGGGATTGTGCCTCCTAGGTTGAAAACCCTTAAAACTATGTTGTACACGTTGAATAGCCCTATTCCTTGGACCGTTACGACGGGGGGATGATTACAGGTTGCTGGAACACCCTGGGGCAAATTCAAGTTGCTGGGACACCCCGAATAGAGGCTGGATCAGGAGGAAACATACAACATTGACACTCTACCAGAGTTTGCATTTGCGTAGTATATTTAGATTGTTTGCTAGATCACCTTGGTGATTTCTATAACTTCGGCCCACAACACCGCATTAATAACTAATCTACCTCATGCATTACATTTGTTGTGTTTCCCTTTATTACTTGAGTTTGAATTATTGTAATTGTTTAGACTCTCTAGGATTTTCCTTATGCATTCCTGAATTTATTTCTTACTGGCTTTATAGCTCATGCTTTTTAGCAAACTTTCAGGAAACTTAGAAGGAACCGTCGCCGACGAGAGCTTCATGGGAGAAGAATTGTACGAGTAAGAAGACGAGTTCTACTCGCTCTAGTGATATTCCCTTGTAATGTTTTAGACATCTTTTGTAATACTCTAAAATACTTTTGGTTTTGATTCTTTTTGGGAGGATACTTAGGGTAGTATCGTCACTGTTATAATCTGATTTTAACCTAGAACGATATTTTGATTTCTTCCGCTGCTATTCGATGTAATTATGTATATAACTCTTCTATTTTCTCTTGTGAATGAAATTCATTCATTTTGCTATTGCTTTTGAATCAACTACCACTCTTCTTCCGAGGAAGTGAAAGTCATTATCTGGACTCCGCTGGGCCCCAGTGGTTCAATGGGTTTGGGTCGTGACATTTCATTAATGAAATCATAGGGATTTGTTGCGAAATCTTCAGCTTGATCTTCGGGCTTGTAGACTTATGGAAGACGTGGACCGAAAGATTCAACTTTGGTTTAGATCTCTGGGCTTTTCAGCATATTCAGAGATTGAAAGCTTTATCTTCAGGCTTGAATACAGCTTTAGAACATCAAGGCTTCAGATTTTCAAGGTGGTAAACTGTTACACCCCAAAACCAGTAGCACAATTCCCTATGAGGGACTGCACAGATCTCGAAGTGCAACCTTCGAGTTCCATTGTTGAAACGTGGATTGTCATATCAAACCATAAGAAATAAAAGTAAACCATACCTTTAATGATCAGAATTGTGGAAGCTAAAAGTAAAGTAAATAATTCAAAACCAGTAGTCTATGACTTCCTTTTGAGTTTATGAACTGTGATTATTGGATCATCAGGAGATGGAGAGGGAATCGAAGGAATTGGATTTTTTGGATAAATAAGAATCATCTGATCAGGTAAAAGATGATCAAAGTTGCATTTGGCCCACCACTTAGTGGCAACTTGACGACTTAATATTGGAGGTTCTTCTTCAGGGTCAATGACATATTGCCATGCACAAATCCAGGGGATTGAAAATTCTCTAATAAAGTGCTTGAAGGAGTAAATAGTTTTCATTGTTTATATTGGGATTGTTCATAAAATAGATATTGTAGGATTCAAATAGTGGTTTAGGAAGAATTTCTTGAATAGGGTCAAAACGCTTCCACCAAAGGATAAACCAGGATGAAAAATTAGATGAAAATCTTGGGCAGAAAAAGAAAAACCAGGAGTTTCAGAAAGATGGGTTTTGGTAATAAAAAAAAGGCAATATTTCCAAGCCTTAATATATTCCCAATATGAATAAAGAACTTTATTTTTATTGAGATGGAAATATTTAAGATTATTAATATCGTTCCACTGTTGACGAGAACTGATATGCTTTATTTGGAATTTTGGATAGGAATAGTGATGGATGTCGTTGGGAGTATGAGAATAGGTAATAATAGCTGATTTGGTTTCAATTAATATGGATTCATAAAATTGTATATTCTTAGGTCCATCAAAAGGAATATGGGTATTAAAGGAAAATTTTGTGCAGCAATGGTATTAGGAGATATATGGATTTCAAGCGGTTCAATTGCTAAAATATTGATGATACCTTTAAGAGAATATTTGGGATTCTCGGTACTTTGGGTAGAAGGTGATTGAGTAAATTGAGTAAGATTTGGGGTTAAATTGTAACGAGGGTAATTGTTTAAAGGTGAAGTTCGGTCGATGATAACTTGTCTATAGGATGGTTGATTAGACCGCTGCCTTCAATTGGTTGTTTTCAAAGATAATTATTTGGTTTCATTTTTTCCCTGCAAAAATTCCCGAGTCAAG
>JAUPMG010032791.1:0-14599 GCA_031762675.1 Pachysandra terminalis | reverse complement strand
TGAAAGGGACGGCTGTACAGCCGTTTCAGCTTTATTGAATGATTCAGTGTATGCGGCTATACCCAAAACGCGTACACACGCTTGTAATCGAGTGCCGCATATAAAAGGGGGTTAAATTAGCCCGCCTGATCAACAATATCATATTGCATTGCACATCACTGTAGATACTAACATTCCGTTTTTATCTATGGGAATATCAACGAATAGTGAATTTATCCGTAATTCATTCTTAAATACTGTTTTGATATGTTTACTTACAAGCTAAGTGTAGCTTACGCTTTCAAGCAACAATATTTCAGGTCTATAGATGAAGAATAAGTGGACTATAAAGATCAAGACGGAGGACAAGAGTACAATGAAGATATTAGTAATAATGAGAACATTGATTGATGATTTTAGTAGATTTTGTAGTAGGATTTATTGGCTTTTATATTTTTATTTGATTTTATCATTAGTTAGGATCAGATTTGAGTAGTTGATAGGATTTTGATTGAAGCAAGAGACTAGAAGTAGTTTATTTCCGTTGTTCATGTGTTTGGATATTTTTAAGGATATTTAAATTCCATAATTTTATAATTATCTTAATGGATTCAATGTGTTTGGCATGTATTGACTATCACTCCCATGTGAAATGGAGTGAGAGTTACTATTTCAAACCTTGAAGGACTCCATTGAGATCTCTAGGTTTGGGATGTGACACAAACAGTGTTTTAAATGTCACTTTTGTTGGAAATTTCGCCTAAATATCGAGAAATATTTTCGTTTTGGTGGAATATCTCTCCAGATGGAGAGAAATGGGGGAAAATTAGGAAAAACTTTGATTTTTTTAGTAAAACATTAGAAATCACTAAAACATACATAAACACAAACAAATAACTCAAAATATAACAATAAACTACGAATTGTGATGGACAAACATTTTGGGACCTAAGTAACATAGTGATGCCAGTCTATAAATATGAATCGCTATATGAAATGTAAACTATCATCCACATAAGAGCCAAAATTAATATAAATGTCAAAAACAACATTGAAACAACTAAAAATGCAACATCCAAATACTTGATCAAACGTAATACAACAATGAGTATCACATCCACATAGTGTTCACCCAACTCGAATAGATGCATCGACATGCATTTTCAACCTAATGGAACTAGAGTTATGCAATCTAATGAAATTAAAAATGCAACATCCAAATACCTGATCGAATATATGACAACAATGAGTATCATATCCATGTAGTGTTCACCCAAATCAAATAGACGCATCAACATGCTGGACGAATGCGGATTTGATGGTAACCGCCCTTCAGATCAATCTTAGAAAATATGGCGGCTCCAGACATCATGTCCAGCATATTGTCAAGTCTCGGTATGGGAAACCGATACTATACCGCGATCTTATTTATTGCTCTACTATCCACACACATTCTCCATGACCCATCCTTCTTCAGTGTGAAGAGCACAAGGACTGAGGCTCTCCCTGATGTACCCCTTCCGTAAAAGTTCATCCACTTACCTCTTTTAACTCTGCATGTTTTGTAGGATTCATCCTATAATGTGGGAGATTTGGCAGATTTGCGCCTGGGACAAAATCAATTGTAAGTTTGATATCACACAGTGGAAGGAGTTCATCAGGCAAATCTTCAAAGAAGACATCCTAAAACTCTTGCATCATTGGAACTACTTCTGGCAGCTCCATTTTAGGTTCTGGATGGGACTCTCTCGCAACAAGAGCATAGACAATGATTACCTCTTTTGCTTCCCTTTCGAACTCTTTGGCGTTGATGATATGAAGAGCTTTAGTTCGATTTTCTTTTTGTTCTCACTCTTCTTACCATCTGCCTTTGAAGGGGTGGTAGACTTAGGGGAAAAAGGGTTCAACTTGATTCTTTTACCCTCATGATTGAAATCACAGGTCTTTGATCGACCATAAATGGTAACATTGCGATCGTACAACCATGGTCTACCCAAAATAATGTGGCCCACATCCATCGGCACCACATCACACCACAGAGAGTCTTTATAGGAAGAGAACTAGATTGGTAGAAGACATCTCTGAAACAGGTTTCAATGATGTATCAACCCACGCAACCCCGTAAGGCTGAGGGTGGGCTACTGGCGTCAGGCCTAGACGGAGATCGTACTGGAGGAGACAACATTGGTGCAACTCCCACTGTCTATGATGACCTTACAACTCTTACCTCCGCACATTGCATAAGTGTGGAAGATAGAATTCCTACACCAATCATCAGTTACCTTCATCTGAGCAAGATCACATCTCATAACTGCTATACAATGGACCTCTACTCTGCTAGCACATGGGTCAGCCTAACACAAGCTAGTCAACTGCCATCTTCATCCACTTTCTCATCATTAGGGACCCTCTCAGGTTCATAAACTTCCGCCTCAAAATTCCCTTCATATTCTTCCTCGTTTCCCTCCATTAACAGGGTTTTGTTAGACTCTTTGGTGGGACATTGGCCAGCATAGTGACCAAATCCCTGGCATCTGAAACGGTTAGTGGGAATATTTCCCTTTGGAGGTCTGCCAATTGGAGTCTTTCCTTTGTTATCTCTAACATTGGATGGCGTGCCAATATCAGGCCCAGGCGGATGTTTCCAAAAATAGTCCTAGACCCAGAAGGTGTGGGCTTAGCTGATGCCTCACGGGACTCAAATTGCCTAACCCCAAAGAAGCGTAGATATCGCTTTAGCTCGGAAACGATGTAATAAGCATCATCCAAAGAGCTGACATGATGGGGAATCAACTCATTCTGGAGTTCAAGCCGAAGGCCAATAGTAAACCTAGTGAGAGTCACCAAAAGATCTTCCCGGACATTGCACACCTTAGCATAAACTCATCAAATTTAGCAATATAATCTTGAACAGTCATTGATGCTTGGCGTAAGGCCTGCCATTGACATAAGAGACTCTCACGATAGGTTAGAGAAAGATATTTCTCTTTAAGCTTCTCCTTCATCTCTTCCCAAGTAACAATGGGTGCTTGGTTTGCCCTTTCTAGGCTTTCTCTATGTTAGTCCAGTAGAGTTTGGCTTGTCCAATCAACTTCATTCTAGCAAATCGGACCTTTCAATTTTCAGACATATCAAACCAATTGAAGTAGTGGTCCATGTCTGAAATCCAGTCAAGGAAAATAGTGGGTTCAAGTCGTACATCAAAACTAGGTGCTTCAACTTCAACAGATCTAAGCATCCGATCACCTGGATCATAATGATCCTTGAAATTTTCATGTTGAAAGTGCGATGCTGGTCTGCCTAAACCCCTCCCTCTAAAACCTCGACCTCTGCCTCGACCACGGATATAAAAGCCATCCTCATCAACAGACTCTAGGTCAAACTATTGGTGGTTCATTAGTTGATCAACTTGGGTGTTCATTGGGTTATCCTGCACATTCCGGTTTGCTTCCAAACTAGCCACTCTCTGATTCTAAGAATTGACGTCAGTGGATAAGGCGGCTAGTTGAGCAGAAAAATGCAGCGGGAGATGATTGTTGTTAAGTTCTATCTCCAATGGGTGCAATGGGTGACTGGGATGACAAGAAGTACCACTACGCATGGGCATGCACAACCAAGAAGACAAATAGACTTTTCGACTCTCTAACTAAACGTGATGCACAAAGGACACCTATATGATGCCTATACCTATATGCACGGACTCAAATAGAAGAACCCTAGGAAAAGAAGACTAAGAATGGAACCCTAAACTAGGACCGTGCTCTGATACTAAATTTGATGCAGCATGCATGAAAATCATGTACTGTTGTAATTAGAGATCAAATTTCAGAGCAATAATAAATAATTTAAATAAACCAACAAGTGATTCACACTATAAGTTGCCAAAATATTCTAATCAAGCATTAAAAGACTGATCCCTAAGAAAAACCCATGATCAAGTAGTGCAAAAGTTATTCAATTTCTAACACAATGGACCTAAAGGAAGTAAGGACTTCCTAACTAGCATAGGGTTCATCCAATAATCAAATCAGTAATTTAAAGGGTTTAATGTTGCTGAAAATTTCAGCAATAACAGAAAACAGTCTAAAGGTAGATGAAAATTCTAAATGAAAGATCTATGGCGATAAAACGATAATAATTGGTAGGAAAGGGCTAAAATAAGAAAACAAGATGATGGGAATTAAGAAAAGATCAATATCTAACCTTTGATCTGATCTTTCAACAAGATGGGAGAACTGTTAGATCTAGAAAAAAAGTCAATCAAGATGAACGTACCAAAGAGAAGAGAAATAAAAGTGGTCTAGGAATCACTCCTAGGGGCTTCTCATATTCCAATCACAGGAACCAGGGTTTCCAAGCTTAGGAGACCAGAAAAATAGCTATTCTTCATTCAATTGTATGATGTTCTGTTTGAAAGAATCAGAAGTCACTTCCAATATGAAAGTGACGCACAACCCTAGAGAAACATTTATGTAAAAATACTCAAATGCCCTCCACTTAATGACCTGTTGTAATTCCCTATTCTAACCTCTACTAACATAGGAAATAACCAAAATACCCTTAAACAACTCTAAAGGACTAAACAATAAATAAACAAATTAAAAATGACTATAAACTAAAAGAAATATTAAAACAACAAAACAGCCTTCTCCAAAGCAACCCATAGCACCTCTCCAATGTGGAGTCTTCTAGATGTATGTGCTCATGGGATCTTCATCTCGATGTACCACCTAACTCAGCAATAAATAAGGCTGAAAGTCTCTCCTATGCCTCTGGTACACTCTGGACATCAGTTGAAATGGTGATGTCCCCATCAGATGATGATGACGGTGGTGTTCTGCAACTACGTAATTTGATGTGGCTTTGAGTTGACTCATTGCATTTCTTACTATTTTTGTATTTTCTTATTTCATCATAGTGCACCATTATGATGGCTTTATGGTTTTATGCAATATGGAACTTTGATGTGGAATCGTTTCTTATACAAGTGTAGTTTATTCATATTTTTCATTATATGTGTAAATTAGACATAACTAGAGCCTAATCTATGTGACCCAGCTGTGTTTTAAGTATCGTCAGAAACTGATACGAATCAACCAAATTATGTCAGTTTTTGAAGTGGACAATACAAGTCCCTAATCCTATATGTAGAAATATTACAAGAGGGCTTGTATCAGCTGATAAAACTATATGACTCGGCCGGTATCGGCCTTAATACATATTGCATCGATACATATCAACGGTGCATACCCTTCGAATACTCTGTTTCTATACGCATTTTGAAGCTCATCTTTTTCATCATTTTGAGCTCAAATGAGCTCTAACTCACACATCTTTTAACCCTTTGCTCCCTATTGACATTCTCTCCCAGACCTACTTATTTTGGTGACAAACTATCATGTACTTATGTAATTCAAAGCAAATCAAAGCAGGATTCACCAAAATATCTGATCTGGTTAGAGGATTTTGACAACAAGGATGATGGCATTGAAGGGTGAGATGACGAGCATGTTGTGATTGATGACAAGGAAGGTGAGGAGGATGATGGTAGTGGTGGCGACAATAATGGTGATGGTGAAGGCCACAGTGATGCTGATGGTAATGATTTAGGTATCAATGATGATGGTGGTAATACAGTGACGATGGTGATGGCAACGATGATAGTAGTGGTGATGGAGCTTCACGAACCTCCTCTTCCTCTCCCTCTTTCTTCATCATCTACCTCCTTCCCTCTCCCCACCCTTCCCTTTGTCGCCCACCCCCCATCCATGCCTTTCTTCTTCTTATGGCCATTCGTCTTTCACTGAAATAGTTGCTTCAGATCCTTTGCAATCGTCTCGCCCCTATTCTGCCTCTCTTCTCCATCAACGATGTATTCCATCACCACTTTGATTCCCAACCAAAATTACAGATCATCGGTCCTATTCTGGCGAGAGGAGTGTTCTGGCTCAACCTTCGTAAGCTACCAGTAGCGTGCCTCCGGGTGTTTCATCTCGGCCATTGCAAGATGCTAATCGTGAGCCGTGTGGGGTAGAATTTTTTCAATTCGAATCCAAAATGTTCTCAGTAGAAACAATGAAGGGTAAACTTAACCCTATCATCAAAATCATTGGAAGGAGCAGAGGTAAATCGAATTCATTACTTCTTGAAGATCAGGAGTGCCATTGGATTTCGTGCTATTGCTTGGAGGCCATTGGGATGAAATCTGAGGCAGATCTTAAAAGAAGACCTTGCCCTCAAAGACCATCATTCTGGAGGTCATATGAAATCAGGGTGGTTCGTTTCATGCATATTTCAGTTTTTGTGGGGTTTAGGGTGTCTTGACTATTTATCCCTAAAGAAAGAGAAGGTAGAAGTTGGAAGATTTTCTCTCTAAGGGTTTCATAAAAAAGAAATCTAGAAATGCAGTTGAGCGGTTTTATTACTTGCAGCAAGGTGAAGTCTGAAGTTATGTCCATCCAGAGGCTAAGATGCAATCCCCTAATTCGTTTATTCCCAAATTGTTTGGTAATCAATGAAAAATGGAAACAAGCTCTGGTTTTATTCCCAAACGCAAATAGCGCATGGGCATCGATTGCTAATGAGATTATGATTTTCTTCAACCTTGAATCTCTGCCGGAGGTTGTCCTTTCCTTCGAGGGACAAGCAGTGGTGTTCGCACAAACGATTGACATGGCAAACAGACTTTCGTCGATGAAGTCTTTTCCCCTAAAATCTAAGGAAGATATTTTGGTTCAGGAATGGGAGGAAGTCAAAATAAAAATAAAATAACCCATAGAGAGAAATCTAGATGGATGCTGCTGGATCTATGCTTGGTCTCCCCCCACGTTTTTGGTCGGATGCAATTTTCACGGCCAAAGGTGAATGTTGTGGTGGTCTGGTTCGAAAGGATACTATAATTTCCAAAGTTGTGTGGTTGAAATATGCAAGACGGTTGGTGAAGTGCGGTAATCCAGTCCGGTTTCCTCGTGCGGTTTCTTTGATGTTTGGAGATCAGGAATGCTTGGTACAGATCGCGTTAGCACCGGCCGAGAAGTTGCTGGAAATCGATGTTGATGAGCAAGTGCAGAGAATGGTCTCCAAGCCCAAGCTTGAAGACGATGATGTGGCAGGTAGAGGGACAGATGGCACTAATAGGTTAGGTACCTCGGAAGGTGATTTTAACTTGAATGGTAATAGGGATGGTAGTTGGAAGTCATGTCAGAGGGCGAATCCCAGGAGATTCAAGTCTACGGAGAGAAGGGGTAAAAATGTGGTCCGTGGGTCGAGGAGGGATAGGCCCATCTCTGGGATGCAGGATATGGGTAAGCAGGACATCAGTATGGAGTATGGTGGGTGTGGGTCAAGAAGGAAGACCAGGTCCTCAAACCGTAGGCTCAGATTCAAGAAAGAAGGGAGCTCAAGCCCAAATAAGTCTTTATACCAGGCCCATCACGCTATGGTGAGTAACGGTAAAGAGTCTCAATCAGATGAGCCAACTAAAGTGGGCTTAATAGTACAGCCCACTGTTTGGGGGGCCTTGGAGTATTTGCCTATAAGTCCAGCACATTTAAAATAGAACATGCACCTAACCTCACAATCCCTGAGCCCATGCTTTGAGGATCTTAAACAGGAGATCCAACAGATGATGAAGGTTAAAACTTGGACAAAAGTGGTGGCTTCGGTTTTTCTGAGAAACAAGGTGAAGTAGAAACAGAGCATTTGGAGGATCAGGTTCACAAATCTCTTCTTCAAGACTTGCTACAGGCAGGTTCTGAGAGAAGGGAAGCTGAAGAGGCTTTGGGTGGGGTTGTTGTATGTGATGGAATGGCATTAGGTGGGATGTTTTCAAGTGACGAAGTGTCTATTTGATGGAGATGTCAGCTCCGCGGGAACAGCTCATAGATGATAAATGGTGAAGTTCCCCAGCTCTGAAGGCCTCACACATGATGCTATGAGGGTGGATGTTCAGCCGATTGCTCCTTTGTCGCCAGTTTCGCCCGTATGCGACGATATGGTAGTGTGGCAGTCCTCGTCTGGGTGTTCTGCAATTCCTTGTCTAAATTCTTCTCAGTCCCAATTCTGGTTTCTACTCCACTTCTACTCAAAGGGGGCTGATGTAAACAAGGAGAACATGGGTATGATTATGTCCTTCCATTTAGTTAATTACTTTATTCCATCATCTTTTTCCCCTACTTATTTTGCACCAGGTATCAGAAGGCTGCTTGAAAATGCTAAAATGTCACCCGCATTCAAAAACGTAGAGCTGAATGATGGTCACGGTATTTCCTTGGTAGGACCTTGCACATCCTTTGATCTTAGAGGGGAACTTAAGAGGATGATATGGTGCGGAGAGTGGATAGGATGGAAATTTCATCCAAGGGGGGACCAGGTAGAGTTGCCTTTAGATGAATGGATTCAGGTTGGAAATTTCGGATGGGAATGGGATTGCAGTGTACATTCTAGAGGTTGTTGCTAGATTTAGGAAAAGCAGGGAGGGGTGCAACTCTCCATTGGAGAGAGAGCTTCGTCACTTGGAGTGGAATTTACGATACCAGAGGAGAAACAATAAATCTAGGTTAGTAGGGGATTTATCGAATGATGATTAATGAGAATGGTCAGTTGGAATATTAGAGGGTTGGGGGTGAAGAAAAAAGAGAGAGCGATTAAGGAGATGTGTCGAAAAGTTAAACCTTGGGTGTTAATTATTCAAGAAACAAAAAAACAATCCTTTTGTAGAAGAGTTTTGCATTTGATTTGGGGGATTCAGAATAGAACGTCGGTTTGGTTACCATCTCAGGGTATGTGAGATGTTGATAAGGATGAAGGGGGCGAAGTGGAAGTGGGTAATTTTTGTCTTTTAGTCTCTTTTAAAAACTTGGAGGATAGATTCAAATAAAAGTTAACCGGTGTAATTTCTACAGAGTTACGGAGGCCTTTTGGGCTGAATTGAGATCTATTTCAGGTCTCACTGACAAGCCTTGGTGTATTATAGGTGATTTCAACGTAGTAAGATTTCATGAGGAGAGAACTATGGTGACCAGATCCAACCGTAGCATGAGGAAATTCTCTTCCCTTATTCAAGATCTTGCTTTGGTGGACTATTCGTCGATAAGGGATCGCTACACGTGGTCTAATTTACAAGAAAATGCCTTGTGTTGTAGACTAGATAGATGCCTTGCCTCGGTGGATTGGGATGACCATTTTCAGTCCTTGTCTCAGAAAATTCTACTTAGAACCGCTTCAGATCATTGGCCAATCCTACTGACATCGGAGGTGAATCTTAGTGGCCCATCACCATTTAGATTTGAGAACATGTGGCTTACACATAATTAAACAAAAGACTGAGAACTGGTGGGGGGAGAGGAGGGTGTGACTTCTGATTGGGCTGGGTTTGGATTCATGAGCACTCTAAAATATGTGAAAAGGAGAATTAAAGGATGGAATAAAGAGACTTTTGGTGAGGTGTCTGAGCATAAGAAGATAGTTCTAGCGAAGATTGAAAGGTTAGATTTTCAGGAACAGCTTAGAGCACTCTCTGAGGAAGAGAGAGAGGGTAGGAAAGCCAAGAGAGGTGAGTTGGACACCATCCTAAGGCAAGAAGAAATCTGTTGGAGGCAGAAATCCCAGATATCCTAGATTAAGGAGGGGGGTGAAAATACCAGATTTTTCCATAAAATTGCAAATGGGAGGGCAAAAATGAATAGTATAAATGGTCTTTGGGTGAATGGAGAGAGGGTGGAGGATTTGGGAGGAATTACAAAGGCCTTAAAGGATTTTTATGGGAGGCTATACACTTCGGAGCAGGACCTCGTGTTTGACTTAAAGAATATTCCGGGTGAGGTGATTACCAAACATCAAGAGGTGTGGGTGGAAAGACCTTTCAAGGAAGAAGAAAGTAAGAGGGCAATGATGAGTGTGGATAGAAACAAAACCCCGGACCCAGATGGCTTTACAATGGCATTTTATCAGGACTATTGGGAGGTGATAAAAGGGGGTTTGATGTTGGCTTTTGATGACTTCTTTCATAATGAGGTGGTTAATAAGATCACAAATGAAACATTCTTGATATTGATTGCAAAGAAATCTGGTGCACGTTAAGGATTTTAGACCTATCAGTTTGATTACTAGTCTGTATAAAATAATTGTAAAAGTGCTGTCTTCGAGACTTAAAGAAGTCATCGGAAACACTATAATTAAGAATCAATCAGCTTTCATTGCTGGTAGGCCTGTCAAAGGGTCGGATTCGGACCGAATCGCAACTAATCCGAGTTCGATCCGATAGCGAAATCCGAAAATCCGAAATCCAACAGACTATGAAGTAGGTGATCCGAATTCGATCCGATAGTGAAATCGAAATATCCAAATCCGATCCGATCACCTGTAAATTGTACATTTATATATATATATATATATATCTAATCTAAATATGTAATTGAGAATTGGTAGGGTGGTAAGGCACTAGGATTTTTAACTAAAGGTGCAAGGTTCAAGTCCCACCCCCAATGTTTGTTTTGATTATAAATTATAATCGGATCGGATCGGATCACTAAACACCCGAGTTCGATCCAATTATATTTCGGATCGGATCGGATCATTTTTATTCGGATCAGATCACTAAAATCCTATACCGAATCCGGCATTATCGGATCAGATCCGGATCATGATCCGGTCCGTTGACAGGCCTACATAAGCCCAATAGATTTTCCATGGCTCATGAATCTCTGACACTGCATACACATCATTATCATGCATATTTTAATTTAGCAGCATATCATCTGATAGCTGTGAGTTATTTCTTTTGTCTATCTCACGTTCCCTATTCCTGTGTGTGTGTGCTTTGCTATTAATGTGCGGATGATTGACTTGCACGCTTATAACCCTGTTTGATGTTGGGTTTGGGCAGGTTTAGTATGTGCAGGTTAGAAGGGATTTATACTTACAAGCTTTATAAGCTAAGCTCACCCCCGTTTTTTACATTTTTTAGGAAATCAGCAATAAAATGCTTCATGATTGCAAGAGTTCGGGTGGTGCTTTCTATACTTGTTTATTAGATTATAAGGTTTGATACACAGTTATAGGGCAGATTCTTTATATTTAGAAGATAGGTTTTTATTTCCTTGATGTAATGGAAGAGATTTAATATTTATTTTATTTAAAGACTTCCGCGGTTGATTTAAAGGCTTTATTGCATTATCATTGTGATTATACATGTTTGGTTGTTGTTGTTTGGCCTAGACTCATTGAGAGTATAGGAGGTTACACCTCGAGATGGTGTCACATATCGGGATTCATGACACAGGTTTTGGGGTGTGACAATCAGTCAGTTCATGCAAGCTCCTAAGCTTAAGCTTACTCATCGGGAAGCCGTTTACAGAAGTTTAAGATATTTGAAAAGTGCACCAAGTAAAGGAATTTATGGAGACCAAATGGAAATTTAAATGTGGTAGGTTATTCTAATGCAAATTGGGCTGGGTCTAAATTAGAGAGAAGGTCAACTTATTGTTCATTTGGAACTTTGACGACGTGGAGGAGCAAAAAGCAAAAAGTAGTTGCTTGGTCTAGTTGTGAGGCAGAATATAGAGCTATGGCATATATGGCTTGTGAGCTGATGTGGTTAAGAACACTACTACATGATTTGTAAGCCTATGACTATATTTTATGACAATCAAGCTGCAATTTATATTGCCGATAATCCTGTTTTTCATGAGAGAGCCGAGCATATTAAGGTAGACTGCTATTTTATTTGAGACTGTGTGATGAGTAAGAAGATAGCAACTTCGTTCATCAGGTCTGAATAAACTGGGAGATACATTCCCAAAAGCTATTGGTAAAAGTCATTTTTCAAATATGCGTTCCAAGCTAGCATGAGTTATACATATGCTCCAGGTTGAGGGAGAGTGTTACTATTATTATTTCATGTAAGGAATATTTTTATAATTTTACAATATGAAGTAATTAATATAGAGGGAGGAGGCCGACCAGATCTATGGTTACCTCTTCTTATGCTTTTCCTCTAATTCTCTCTTTTCTTATCCTCTCTTATTCTATTCTCTTTCGATCCCTAGAACTCTAACAATGTAAACTGGGTAAAACAACAGAAGTGCATAGATAATATTTACCACTGAACAAATGAAGACCCTTGTAAATAGGTGCAGTAGAAAAATTTCTTCATGCTTGGTCAAACAATTTCAAAGGTTCCAGGTTGGGTTATGAAGGGAGGTCCCCAAAATGCCAAATGATACATAATTGACATCACAATTGCCTAAATATATATTAAAGGTCAAGCAATTTAAATTGACGAGTTTCAGAAGCCATACAAAATAATCATACTCGGCAACACAATTGTCTAAAATTTATTAAGAACGTCTACAAAACTTACATTAGTTCAAACAGTTACCAGTTTACCCTTGCACACAACACAACGAAGCCATCGAATCAGACCTTTCTACTACAACCATCTCCTAAGCAAAAATTTTATCATTTTGGAGATTTGGGATCTAGTTTTGGTATACCCTAATGATAATCTAGATTCATGTCCTTATTACGGAAAGCCAATAATGCCTGCGATTTTCTTTGACAACATGATCCAAGTACTATAAGT
This sequence comes from Pachysandra terminalis, assembly GCA_031762675.1. Taxonomy (NCBI): domain Eukaryota; kingdom Viridiplantae; phylum Streptophyta; class Magnoliopsida; order Buxales; family Buxaceae; genus Pachysandra; species Pachysandra terminalis. The sequence continues at coordinate 2,037 of JAUPMG010032791.1, read as the reverse complement.
ATGGAGATTTATAATAACAAATCTCTGAATCCAAACGTTGTATACATGATCTCGTTACTCTCAAGCAAAATATTGAAGTTTTTTTTGCACATCAAACAGTAATAAAAAGAAGAATAAAATGGAAAAAGAGGGGATTTATACCAGAACCATTTAGAAGCTTTGAGTCTTGGGATGCATCCATGAACTGATTCGAATCAGACAGAGATAAACCAAACTTCTCTTTTTCGCGGGAACGGATTGATGATCTGTGTAGAAGAGACGTTTAAACTTTAAATCCCCGTTATTATCAAACCCGCTCTTAACTCCATCATGGTGGGCGGGTTTGTCCCAGTTGTAAAATAAATTATTAAAAAATATTTTCTTAAGTTAAATCTTAGAAAAATTACATATAAGCCTCACTTGATAGTTTTATCTTCTTTTTAGTCCTTTATAATTTTGCTACCTACTTATCTTTCCTATTTTACAATTTATTTTTCATTTCAGTCCTATAATAGTGCCAACTAGGATAAAACAATATTCTAAAATTAAAAAATTAAAATTAGAACTTATAAAAGTACTCACCCCTACCACCCCACCACCACCACCACCCACTGATGGGGGTGGTTATGGGGTGAGATGGGGTGGGGGTGGGGGTGATCGTGAGGTGAGGGTGGTGGTATTGGGGTGGTGGTAGTGATGGGGTGATGGGATGAAGAGAAGAAGGTCTTTGTTGCTTTTAATAAGGGTATTTGGGTACTTTTATAAGTTTTAATTTTAATTTATTATTTTTAGAATATTGCTTTATCCTAGTTGGCACTGTTATAGGACTGAAATGACAAATAAATTGTAAAGTAGGAAGGATAAGTATGTAACAAAATTATAAAGGACTAAAAAGAAGATAAAGCTGTAAAATAGGCTTATATGTAATTTTTCCTTAAATCTTTAATTTTTAGCATATTTATTTATAAAATATATATTGATACATAAAATAGATGTAATTAAAAAATATTTTCGTAAGTTGAACGAAAGGCTTTCACCAATCAAAAGTTAATAAAATATTAATATTTATGAATTATTTATACCACATTATTAGTTGCCAAGTGAGCCTCAAATATAATTAAAACCAAATCACCTAAAATCTCTATTCCCTTTTTTAAAACCGCTCAATTTTCACAGTTTTGGACTTTTTCATATTAAAAAGTTAGATTAAAAAGTTTTTAGCTAATCAAAAGTTAATAAAATATGATTAACTAATAATTATTTATATCAGATTATTAGTTGACAAATTGGTCCCAAATATAATTAGAACCAAATCACCTAAAATCTCTCTTCAATTTTTTAAAATCACTCTTAACACTTTCTACAAAATAAAAATAATAATTAATAGTGATTTTATGGACATTAATAAACCCTATTCACTAGCGTTAAGGTTTTCTTAAAAAATTCTTTAAAAATTGATTACCTTACAATTATTTCAAATCCCTCTTCACTTTCTTAAAATGACTACTCAGTAGTAGAATCTCTTCACCTTCCTGCATGGTTACTCACAGAGATTTGATCCATGCCACGATAATCATAATGAAAAGACAAATTTGACAAATCTAAGGTTTGTTCCCCTGGAATCTGGGTACCACTGTGAGAATGCAAGATCAAATATTACAATCATAGTTTTAAATTTCGGTGTCGGATGGGTCATTCGAAATGAGAAATGGCCTTATTTCGGTCTGAATTATTTCGGCGAAAAAGTGACTGAAATCACCGAAATTTCAACGAAATTTTTTCACTTTGAAAATTTTTATTTCAACTGAAATGTTCACTTTTTCAATCGAAATTTCGGCCGAAATAAGTTTAAAACCAATGTTAAAACTTAAAAGTAAAAATAAAATAAAAGAAAAAAGCACTTAAACTTTATAAATAAAGCCATTTCTCAACTCTTTTCACCATTCATTTTTTATCCATAACTCCCAAGTCCCAAATTTTCACTTAGACATTTTTAACTTTACTTTGCAGTTTGCAGTAGTTGTTGATAATACACTTAATATTTTATGCTTGTCTAGT
>JAUPMG010032790.1:0-28576 GCA_031762675.1 Pachysandra terminalis | reverse complement strand
ATCACCTTGCTTCGCAGAACTTGCTCCTTATGGTCTAGAATCTGTATCGGATATTCCTCATATGTAGCATCCTCCATTACTGTTACTGTTTCCCAATCAATCACACTTCTCACATTCGGGTGGTATTTCCTCAATATTGAGACGTGGAACACGTTGTGTATTTGGTCTAAGCTAGACGGAAGTAACAACTTGTAAGCCACTTCTCCTATCCGTTCAGATATCTCAAAGTGTCCAATAAACCTTGGTGATAGCTTACCCTTCTTCCCAAATCGGAATACTCCTTTGGTTGATGAAACCTTAAGGAATACCTAATCTCCTACCATAAATTCCAGATCTCTCCTTCTTACATCGGCATACTTTTTCTGACGGTACTGTGCCACGCGAAGTTTCTCCCTAATCAACTTAATCTTCTCAGTTGTTTCGGCGATGATTTCTGGTCCTAAGGCAACATGTACGTTGTCTTCATTCCAGCACAAAGGGGATCTGCAGGGCATTTCGTACAAGGCTTCAAACGGTGCCATACCAATAGAAGATTGGTAACTGTTGTTGTATGAGAATTCCACAAGTGATAGGTGGTCTTTCCAACTCCCTTTAAAGTCCAAAATACATGCTCAGAGTAGGTCTTCCAGAACTTGGTTAACACGCTCCGTTTTTCCACCCGTTTGAGGGTGAAATGCAATGCTGAAATTCAACTGTGTCCCCAATGCCTTGTGTAAGCTTTCCAAAATTTTGAAGTAAATTGTGCTCCTCGGTCTGATACTATCGTCACTGGTACTCCATGGGGTTTGATTATTTCCTTCACATAGATCCTTGCCAAATCATCCGTATTCATAGTGGTCCTTGTTGCAATGAAGTGAGCAGATTTGGTCAATCTGTCTACGATCACCCAAACCATATCATGGTTGCTGCGGGTCTTAGGTAGTCCCATAATGAAATCCATCGAGATGTGCTCCCACTTCCATTCTCCAATAGGTAAAGGTTGTAGTAACCCTGCTGGTCTTTGGTGTTCAGCCTTCACTTGTTGGCATGTGGCACACTTGGTCAAAAATTCCTCAATCTCTTTCTTCATTCTTATCCACCAATACTGCCTTCTTAAGTTGTGGTACATCTTCGTCCTTTCGGGTTGAATTGAATAGCGTGAACGGTGTGCTTCCTCCAAAATTTCTGCCTTAATGTCCTTGTTGTCCGGTGCACATAATAATCCCTCGTACTTAATGGATCCATCCTCTTCCTTGGTCCAATCCGTGCCTTCGGCATCGTTGGCCAACTCTTGTATCCAATTCTCCTTGGCTTGTAGTTCCACAATTCTGGTCTTCAAAGTAGGCTTAGTGAGGATGTTATACAGCTTCACACCCTTCTCTTCTTCCTTAATCTCTACATTCATCTCAGTGAGTGCTTCGTACATGAGCCACTCTTGAACCATAAGTGCAACCATGCTGCGTGGTTTCCGACTTAGCGCGTCTGCCACTACGTTAGCTTTCCCGGGATGATACTGCAATGAGAAGTCGTAATCGTTTACGAGCTCCATTCATCTTCGTTGTTGCATATTTAAGTCCTTTTGGGAGAAAAGGTACTCCAGGCTCTTGTGGTCTGAAAAGACTTCAAAAGTATCTCCATAAAGATGATGTCTCCATGATTTTAGTTTGAAAACTACAGCTGCAAGTTCCAAATCGTGCGTGGGGTAATTCCTCTCATGTGGCTTGAGCTGTCTTGAGGCATACGCAATCACTCTTCCTTCTTGCATTAGGACACACCCTAGTCATAACAACGATGCATCCACATAGATGATAAACTTCTCACCACTAACAGGAATGGCTAGAACAGGTGCTGAAGTAAGCTTCTTCTTAAGTTCCGAAAATGCTGGCTGACATGACTCATTCCATTCAAACTTAGCCCCCTTTATTGTGAGCTTCGTCAATGGTGTAGCAATGCGAGAAAATCCTTCGATGAACCATTGGTAGTATCTGGCTAATCCAAGGAAACTTCTGACTTCTGAAATGTTCTTGGGCTGTTCCCAATCTTGCACGGCTTTTACCTTGTCCAAATCCATTGTAATCCTGTCCTTAGACACCACGTGTCCTAGGAATTTCACCTCTTCTCTCCAGAATTCACACTTAGAGAACTTGGCAAACAAACTATGATCTGCCAAAGTCTGTAAGGTGAGTCTTAGATGCTCTTCATGTTCGTCCTTGGTTTGAGAGTAAACTAAGATATCGTCCACGAAAACAACTACAAACTTGTCGAGGTAGGGTCTGAAAATCCATTGCATCATATCCATGAATGACTGCTGGTGTGTTGGTCAAACCAAACAGCATGACAACAAACTCAAAGTGGCCATATCTAGTCCGAAATGTTGTTTTTGGAATGTTCTCCTCTTTGATCAGTAGCTAATGGTACCCGGTTCTGAGATCTATCTTTGAAAAGTACTTAGCTCCCTTCAGTTGATCAAACAAATCCTCGATACGTGGGAGTGGATACTTGTTTTTTTACTGTTACTTGGTTCAGCTTTCGGTAATCAATGCACAGTCGTAGGGATCTATCTTTCTTTTCTACAAACAGTACGGGTGCTCCCCAGAGGGATGAGCTTGGTCTGATGAACTTTAAGGCAAGTAGATCATCCAACTGACTTCTTAACTCTTTCAATTCAGTTGGTGCCATCCGATAGGTCGGCAATGCAATGGGGTTCGCTTCAGGTGACAGGTTTATACAAAATTCTACTTCTCTCTTGGGAGGCAATCCTGGTATGTCTTGGAATATACTTCCAAATTGACACACAATGGGGATTTGTTCCCAATCTCTTACCTCATCTATAGACCACAAATCCAAACATGCCAAGTGATTTGACATTCCATATTTGGATCCATCTACCCTTACATGTAAACCCTTAGGTGTTTTAAAGTGAATTACTTGGTTATGGCAGTCTTTTTGCACATGGTGTGCAATTATCCAATCCATACCCAATATTACATCAAAGTTATCCATATCCAACACAATTAGGTCGAATGGTATAGTGATCCCACCTACGGTTAGTAAACAAGACTCACATACCTTCCCTAAGTGTGCTGTACCACCAACCGGGTTGGTCACAACAAGGCTCTTCTCTAACTCTTTCAAAGGTAAATCAAGACAATTTACAAGTGAAAGGGCTATGAAAGAGTGTGAGGCTCCCGTATCGAAAGAACTTTGGCTACGACATGAAAGACATGGATCGTACCTTCCATAACCTCATTCGGCTGTGACTATAAGGCAAAGACCTTGCCAGGTTGAGTCTGTTGCTGCTGTGGGGATCCATTCTTAGCTCCTTTCGGCTGAGCTTGCTGCTGTACTGGTCTAGGGTTTTGTTGGTAGTGTGGTCTTGGCACAAATTTCTGTTGCTGTTGGGGGTTCTTCGGTAGTCGACAGTCCTTGATATGGTGTCCCAATCGTCCACAATTGAAACATCTGATGACCGGGATCTGAAGTGCTGAGGTGCTGGTTGGTCCTTGTGTTCTCTGTCTCTTTTGAGTCAAGTTGTTTCTGAAATTTACAAGTCTGAAGGTGTTATTCGCCCTTTGATCTTGTGTCTTTCGGAATTCTATCATATCCTTCTCAACCTTTCTACCACAGTCTACCACTTGATGATATTCCCTAAATTCCCTCACTATCAATCGACTCTTAATGCTCGGTTTTGGCCCACTCTCAAATCTGAAAGCTTTCTTCTCTTTGTCATCGACTACATAAGGTGCGAATTGTGACAACTTAGTGAACTTAGCCACATATTCTGGTACGGTCATACTCCCTTGTTCTAATTTCATAAATTCCAGCTCCTTCTCTCTCCTCACAGTCCTTGGGAAGTACTCCAAATAAAACCTCACATTGAAATCCTCCCATGTATACACATAAGCGATTTTCAAGGCAGATTTCCACCAACATCTCGCCTCTCCTTCAAGCATAAAGGTCGCAAATCGTATCATCTCAGTGTCTTCTATCTCCATGACATCAAAGATATGCTCCATCGAATCGATCCAAGCTTGTGCCTCCATCGGACCAGTCGTACCCTTGAAGACATTCGGTCCCAACTTCTTAAATTTCTTGATGCTCTTGATATTCTTCTGAGACTCAGTTTGCTGGTATTGGTATGTCACTTGTACTTGTGTTGCGGCTTGGGCTTCCGCTTGTGCTTTGGCTTGCTCTTGAGCTTGAGCTTGTTGTTGCTGCATCATGTCAGCCATTTTCCCCATGGCTTGAAGGATTCCAACCAACTGCGGATTCTGATTATCATCTTGACTCGTCGAAGGTACACTCGTATCCACACTACCACCCCTTCTTTGTCCAGCCATTTAATTAATATTTATTACCTGTAGAAAGAATAACCAACACCCAAGTTTATCATGAAATAATTTTCCAGAAACATGTTTAGTTCATACAACACCCAAAAAACTTTAAAATATCATCACCTTGAAAACTTTCAAACATCGGCAATCAAAAACTTTGGAATCTGGTTCAAAACTTGAAAACATAGGATCTGATACCAACTTTGTCACGACCCAAACTTAAGGAAATTCTCGTAAGAACCCTTATGTTTGAACCGAGACTCTCACCAAAATCGGAATCGGGAGTGGCATTAATATCGAACTGAAATTTACATAAATTTTACAAACTTCAAAAGAATCTACTTTACTGAAAAATAAGTAAAAGATAACCTATCTATTACATCCATAACAATGAATAAAATCTTGCAGCGGAAAATAAAATACTAATGTCCTATTTCAAGTAAAAATCCAAATCCCTAATCCTATATATAATATCTAACCTATGAAATAAAACGGTAAATCCGGTAGCAAAACTTCACGTAAAATTCACTCCAAGCTTTGACTTGTTCCAGCATGTTTGTAATAAAGGTATTCATCTTGCTCTCCACTATCATTAATTTCCTCATCTAAATTACCTGAAATGTTTTTCATAAGACGTCAACTACACTTAGCCCAGTAAGTAAAGTCAATTAAGTAACAACTTTAACAAGAAGTGGGGTCTATACCAATAGGCATATATATGGCATAAGAACAGTACTAATCATGGTAAATATGCAGAAAATGATATGCATGCTCAGATTGTTAATGTATGAATGCATGCTCATGCAATATGACATATTGATCACCAAGTGTGATCCATGCAAAATATCATGCTGTTCAGAATTTGAATTATGTAAGTCCCGCACTAGACCAATCAATTATTGTGTAAGAATGTCTTATCGAACCATTCCCCCCGCATACATGGCCACTCTCAGTAAGATATTCCAAGTGTGCATCATAGCTTTGAGGGGTTTCGACCAAGAGGGCACAATTCCCCAACTTATTTGCGGTCAGGGCAATGCAAAAATCCAAGGTGTCACATAATTAAGGCTAATCTCAATGATCACTACATAAGGCGAATGCGAACAGAATTTCACTCGGCATCAGTTACGTACAAAAATACGCTATCTAGATGATAAGAACTGGGGTATATGGGCGTAGCAAATCCCTCAACCGATAGTATGTGTCCATCCAGGACTTCCTCACCAATCATGATGTCCAACTCATGATCCACTCAATTTTAAATCAGAAACTCCATCTTAAGTGAAGTATGATGGTAGGTCTAGTGTATGACCAGAATATGGTCATTTACTCATATTGGATATGCTGTGCAATGTGAGGTGATGGTGCACATTATGTAATCATTCATGTATGTGTACAGATGTGCAATAACTCTAAATATGGACTATAATGCTTAAAAACATGATTTAACTCATCAAGATAACAAATCAAATCAGATGATGTCACATGTATGATCAATCTTTAGTAAATCAAATAACCTTCAATCAACATTATACAAGTAACCATAATTAATCAACAACAAATATAACAGATATTTCATAACAACCAACCCAGTCTGGGCTGACCAGCATGCCGGTTGGCCTTCTGGTAACGTGGACAGGGGCCAAACAAACAAGTCACAAGGTCCACTGCTGGCCGGCACACTGGCTGGCCGTTCAGCAGGCTAGGCAGAGGGTCACAAATTCAGAAAATCACAAGGTAGCCACCGGTAGGCTGGCCGACACACCGGCTGGCCATCCGACAGGCTATCTAGGGGTTTGGTTTTCAAGTCTCAGTCACCTATGGCCGCCTCCAGGCTAACTGACACGCCGGTTGGCCTTCAGGTGGGCTACGTAGGGGGCTCTCAACATGGTTTGGGAACCGGTAGGGTCCCGGCAGGCTACCGGCATGCCGGTAGGTTTGCTGGACCTATCTGGGTGCAACCGGCAGACAAACCGGCACGCCGGCAAGCGTCGGTTGGCCCAGTAATGGGGATTTAACATGATTTTTGTATTTTAACTCATAATTAAGAATACTCATCAACATAAACTCAAGCTTTAATGTAATTCCGAAACTAACCTAATCAAAATATCAATCAAAACATTGAAGTTACATGCTTAGAGGATTAATGGTAAAGAAAGTTTGTGTTTTTAAGAAGAACAATCTTTTATATGAATTGAATTTGATTGGGTATGTCATATTCTTTGAATCTAGCATATCACCTAATTCAAATCAAGAATGTACACGAAATTGAAGTTACTTACCATGCTTTACACGTGAATCCTTATTCTTCCTCAACCCAGTTCACGTTTGATCAGTCTTCTTCTTCCTTAAGCTTCAGATCTTAATCAAATTCTCAGATTAATGGTTTGGCCGACCAAACCAGGTTTTAGATAGGTTTTATGAGTTAGTCTTAGTTTAGGATTTGTCTCTAATCCCAGCCCTTGAATTTTAGTTAGTTAATCTACACCTTTGATTAGGAAAAATAGCAGTCCTAGTACAACACAAACATTTTCTTTGTCCTATTTTATTTAGATTAGAATTTATCCTTCTATCCTTGTCTAATCCTAAGTCTTATTGTCTTTTCATCTTGAACTTTAATTATGTTTAATTATTCCGGAAAAATCTCAGCCATTGGATTAACTTTGAGATTATGGTTGTGTGTGATGCACTCTAGATAGTCTATTGTGCTCCCACCAATCATAATTGGTCAAAGTCAACTAATTAGCTTATACTAAAAATTTTAAATTAGTCCCTATTTGCTAACTAATTACATATTAATGTTATCACTAATTACACTAAACTCCCCTAATAGTCTATTGTTACAAAATGTCTCTCCAAGCCAAGAGGCTGACTCGTTGGCCCATTCTGTGAACAAAAATGACAAAAAAACATATCAAATCTTCTTCAGGTTTGTGCTCTACAATCTCCTTTTCTCTCACTTACTAAAAACAAATCTCCTCTCTCTCTCTCTCTCTCTCTCTCTCTCTCTCTTTCTGTATCTCTCTCTCTCTCTCTCTCTCTCTCTCTCTCTATCTTGAGTCTTTCTTGCCTTTTTTTTTTCTCTTATGATTTGTCATTTGGAAATAAGTTGGACTTATCGAAGAGCTCTTCATTTCATTGTCGCTGGATGGGAAGACGAATTCACGTAGTTTATTTTCTGAATTGTACTAGTCGAATTTGCCTCCCTATCTCATTCGGGTTCATCATCTGAGTTGAAATGGTGTCCATTTACAAGGTAATTAGTTTTACATACATTGCTTTGTGTTCTTTGATTAATGCTCCTTACTGGGTTTTTTTTTCATTCTTCGAAGATGTTAAGCGATGGCTTTCGGATTTGTGGGGAAAATATATGCCAGATTCTTTCTGTCAGTCTTACAAGAGGTTCGAAACTTTTAAATCTCTCTATTTAGTGTATAATAATTTAACTATTTTTTTTTTTTTTTTTGGATTGAATGTGTTCTTTATGCAGAAGATACAAGAGTAGTTATGTTTGGCAAAGATTTACTGGAAGACATTCTGATCACTCCAATCTCGGACAATGAATACATCCTAAAAGAATCCAAAATTCAAGCTATTCCCTTTGGTAATCTCATTAAACACAATTTTAGAAGTAATTTAAATTTCTATTTAACCACTAATTAATTACAGCTCTTGACGATTCCATTTGAATGGTTGGTTGGTTGTTGTTGATTCTGGGTTTAATGTTTAGATCCTATTTCATAGGGAGCAAATAAAAATTCCCCACAAAAACTAGAACCCGATTGTGACGAACACCAACAACCTTCAGCAACTCAACGAAGGCAAGTTAATACCCAGATGGATATAATTTCTACAAAACCTGCATTATCTAAAATTAATGTCGAATCAGGACCATTCGACTCAGAAACATTAGTGTCAATGTCATTCACTGATGATTCGATCAAATTCGAAGACGAGAAGCAATATTCCAAGAAGAGAGTACCAGAAATGCAATCCGAATCACGAAAAATTCATATCAAGATTGGAATTGTTCTAATCAACTTACAAATGGGAAACAACCACATCCATCTTCATCTTTGTAGGAGACGATCTATTACTATTGATTTTTCTTTGGGAGATTTGAAGAGCTTTTTGTTATAGAGGAAGCTGTATCTGTTTAGAGAAGTAAATGAGAAATTAGATTATAGGTTAGAGACTTCTATTTTGTTCTTCCCCATTTCTTTTTCTTTGAGCTTAGATTCGATGATGAATCGCAGTTTTAGGGTACATGAAACGCAAATGCAAGCATCCGTATATCAGAGGCAGCAAGGGAGGAGGCTTGCAACAGGGATGAAGGATAAAGAAGAAAAGAACTCAAAGATTATGTGAATGATTTGGATATTAAATCAACAAAACAGCAATACCATCTCACCATCCTAGAAAAGGTATTCCGAAGATGCTGGATGTATAAACTCAAGATGAATCCTGCGAAGTGTGCCTTCGGGGTTTCATCTAACAAATTCCTTAGGTTTATTGTCCATAGCCATGACATTGACCTTGACCCTAACAAGGCTAGGGATGTAATCGAATTAGCTTCTCCTTGAACTCAAATGGAGTTAAATCATTCCTTGGACGTGGATCATACATCCAAAGGTTTATTCCTGGTCTTTTGACATACCTTATTCCACTCATGCCTTTACTAAAGAATAATGCTCTTTTAATCTGGAATGAAGAGCATCAACAAGCCTTCAAAATAATTAAGCATGTACTAGCTCACCCTCATTCTATGATGGCTCCTATTCGAGGGAAACCTCTTCGGTTGTATCTTCCCATCACAGATCATGCTATAGGTGGCCTACTTGCTCAGGCGGATGAACAAGGGATTGAAAGACCCGTCTACTATGTTAGTAGAATTCTGCAGGAGGTTGAGGTTAGTTACTCTAGGATAGATAAATCATGACTGGCTCTAGTGCACATGGTGAATAATCTGAAACATTATCTACATTCACCTAGTCACATGGAGCGATCTTGTTAAGTATCTTTTATCTCAGCCCATTCTCTTTGGAAGACACATTAAATGACTACTGCAATTAGCTCAGTTTGAAATCATATGTGAAACCCCCAGGGCTATTAAAGGACAAGCTGTTATTGACCTCTTGGCGGCCTTCTCCACCCACAACGAAGAGGATGACATTACGAATGAGATATATGTAGCTTCTGAGGAAGAATGGCAGATGAAATTCGATGGGTCATCTAATTCGCAAGGTGGTGGAGCAGGAATTGAACTAATTTTTCCAACTGGTCAACAATCTCTTTCTCCTTCAAGATTGATTTTCCCTGCACCAACAATAGAGCAGAATACGAAGCCTTGCTAATTGGTCTTACATTGGCTCATCAAATGAAGATACAAAGGATCCGGATATTTGGTGGCTCCAGTCTTGTTGTTTCTCAAATAAATGAAGAATTCACGGTCAAAGAACTCTACTTAGTTCCTTATAGGACGGTTATACAAGCTCTCCTCTGGAGATTCACATGTCATTCTTTAACTTATACAATGAGAAGCAAGAACAAACATGCTGATGCCTTAGCCAATTTAGGAAGTAGACTCCACATGGACCTTAACATAGCCAATTTGGAATTCATTTGAAAGTCTACTCCCTATACTCAGCTTCCCCAAGAAGACAAAGAACACATCTCGGAGACAGACTAGACGTTTCAGATTTGCTATGACTTAGACAATCTCTGTAGTGACCCTAAACAAGAATTTAGGATCAACTATAATTAGAAGGAATTTGGGAGTGTACTAGAATTCTTGAATTCTTTAAACTAGTATTGGTCTGAATAGTAATTAAGTGGGGATTATTAGTAATTAACAGAACATATGGAGAACTAGGAGAAATTAACTAAAATAAGAATTACTCGAAAATTGGAAGTTCACGTGTGATTCCGAAGGAGGAATTAGAATTAGCTTATTTAATTAATATACTCTTCTAGAAGGATTCTAATTAAGATTAGATAATTAAAGAATTAGAATAAATAAGAGATTATCATTGGAGGGAAAATAGGGAAGTTACTAATTTGAAAAGAAGGAAGATTAGTAAGGCACGTTGGATTTAGAAAAAGAAAGATTTGGTTTGGCTATAAAAGAAGGAGATGGGTTGGGAGAGAAGTATACAACAAGAAGAAGAGAGAAGAGAGATTAGGGTTTGGTTTTGAAGAGAGAAAAGAAGAAAGAGAGAAAGATTGTGCTGGGTCGACTGGAGGAAGATGTATAAGAAAGGGAAGAACACACACACTAGGATCAAAAGCATATAATTGGTAAGATACATGTTTCTGATAATGCCTATGGAATTTTGCTAGTTGTTAATGCTTGATTTCATGTTTATTGTTGATATCATAAAGTATGAATGTCTATAAGATTGATTTTATGCCTTTATATGTGGATTTGACATGTTGCTATGAATTGGGTAGTATGTTGGATGATTTCCAAGATTTGATCAAGATAAGTGTTTAAAAGTATCTTTGAATGCGTTTTGAATGTCCTAATGTCGTTTAAAGGTATTTTCAGAAGCCTATATGTGTTTACAAGTGGTTTTGGTTGTATTAGATTGTCTAAAGATGAATTTAGAAACTCACGGAAAATCCAAACAAAACCCAGAATCTCGCAACTCGGCAGACGTCGGTCCATCGACACCTCTGCCGACAAAGAGACATTTCCAGACCATTTTTGCTATTCGGCAGGCTTCGTTCTACCGATTCATTTGCCGAACACCCTGAGACTCACAGAGACCACTCGGTCCACCGACCACTCTACCGACATAAACTTGTTTTTAGACCAATTTGGCTATTCGGCAGGCTTCGGTCCACTAATGCCTCTGCTGAAGACCCAATACAGATCCATATCGGATTTTCAGAATTGTTTGACTTGAGTGACAGACCAATTGACTTGTAGAATGAATGTGGACAATAAATAATATGTGTTGCATGAGATAATTATAATTGATCGTGCATGTATGCCATGGAAAGGAATCCCGTGATGGCTTCCTAAGGATTGTTTGGGTGTATGGGCCCCGGACAACTTTCGAATGACGTTTTCACTGGATATCCGACTAATTGTTGGAAAAGACACTTGCGATGTGGTTCTAAGGATTGTTTGGGTGTATGGGCCCCGACAGCTTCTGAAGAACCTTATCATCGGCACTCCTACTGGTTTATTGGATGGTTCGGGCAATGACTGATTAAAGAGACAGAATTGTTGAGAGGGATAACTAATCCTTGGGTAAACATTCTCAGAATAGTTAGGGGTGGCCAATCCTTGGGTATGAATTCCCTGAAATGGTTAGGGGTAACCATCCTAGGGTGTTTAATTCCGTGAAAGGTTAGAGTGACTGTCCTTGGGTGTTTAGTTCCCAGAAAAGCAAGAAATTAGCTTCGGGAATTGAGCCCGGTAGGTTGCGAATCCTACAAAACCACAATGTACACGTGGGATGAAGTGTTATGGAGACATATTGACCGTAAGGTCGTGGACTGCGTTTTTGGTGGAGATTGTGGACCGGTTGATCACTAGATTATGGAGTGCTTCTTGGGGATATGTGATTAATATTTTGGAATTATTGTGCATTAAAGACTTGACTGATATGATATGAATTGCATGGCATGTTTACTGCTATATGATTGCCTTGAATATATATGATGTTGTATACCATTTTGATTAACGTTGTTCCATGAGGATGGTTATCGAAATATCTTTCTTATATGAGCATTCCAAGCTCACTGCAACGTTTCATGTTGCAGATTAAGGCGGGTTAAAGTAGACTACTAGTTGGACGTGGATGCTGATTGGATTATTTTAAATTATGTTCTTAATGTAATAGTATAGACTTGATGTAATAGGATAGTTAAGCATTTATTGGGATTGTAGACTCTCATGAAGCCAAACTTTGATTTATTTACTATTGTCTTCCGCACTCTGATTTGTTTTAATGAATGCATTAATAGGCTTTTATTATGGTTTGTTGTTGCTAGCCGCGTTCCATGGTTGGGAACCCGAAGGTCTCACCTCATGATTTGTGCCACCCACCTAGGGATTCGGGTATCGGGATCCGGAGCGTGACAATCTCTCTTTTCATACTCCTATTACCCCTCTCAAAATATTAATGAACTTTGTCAAACAAGGTAGAGTCCTTTATTATAAGGAGGTCAGTGGGGCTTTGTTCAAGTGTCTTGGACCGAAGGGAGCGATGAAAAGACTGCAAGCTATGCATCAAGATACTTCTGGACTTCTAGACTCTATTCCTCTATATAGACGACTCCAGAGGTCAGGTATATATTGGCCTTCGATGGCATTTGAAGCTGCCAAACTATAGTTGTCTTGTACAAAATGTCAGGAGCCACCTGACATTACAGAAGCATTTTTTGTTCATGAACAGGCCGACTGGAGAGAACCGTATATCAGATACCTTCGAGATGAGATCTTACCTCATGATGGATTTGAGTCAATTCAGCTCAAACGGAAGGTCATCAGATTCTATATGGAATAAGGAGAACTATATCGAAGGAACTTCAATGACTACCTTTTATGCTGCCTTAGCATAATGTCCTTCGAGAAGTCCACAATGGCATATGTGGAGGTCATCAGGAAAAGAGAAAAATGCACAAGCAGCTATAGGATTTGAGATATTATTGGCCTACGATGGAAGCAGGCATAGCTAACTTTGTAAAGAAATGTGTAAGATGTCAAATCCAAGATAACATTCCCCCTAAGCCTTCTCAGGAAATGAAATCAATCATCAATCCATGGCCATTCCATACTTGGGGCCTAGATTTGATTGGACCTATTAATCCTAGAAGGTTGAGAGGACACACTTGAATCTTGGTAGTTATAGAATACTTCACCAAATGGATTGAGGTTGTCCCACTTAGAAGAGCTAATGGAGCATACATAGCTCAATTCATCAAGAACAATATTGTCCTTTGGTTTGGTATCCCGCGAAGGATCATCACAGATAACGGAACCTCCTTCCTCAACAGGCCAGATAGAGAGTTGAAAACCTTTTACCGAATCCATCATAATAAGTCTATCCCTTATTATCCTCAAGGGAATGCTGAAGCTGAAGCTTCCAACAAGACTTTGATCAACCTTCGTGATGGAATGAGTTCCTCCCTTAAACCTTATGGGCATATAGGGTAAGTAAATACTAGGCTACGAATGCAACTCCTTTCTCCCTCGTATTTGGATCAGAGGCCCTTCTTCCAATTGAATTACAAGTTGCCTCAGTCAAGATCTTACATGCAAGCAGAGTGGATTGGAATTTCATAGACTTTGGTCTTACACGTGCTCGGGAGTTAGATAATTTGGATGAAAAAAGACAAACAAGATTTGGAAAGTAATTTACATTATCACCAAAATTATAAATCAGGCATATAACTAATTGGTTTGACCCCAAAGTTTTCAAGTTGGTGAGTTAGTTCTACGAGCAACGTGGCACGCGCGAAGTAATGCTATAAAGCTGAAATTTTCTCCTAAGTGGGAAGGACCCTTCGAAGTAACCTCTGCTCAAGCTTCGGGATATTATAAAATTTTACCTTTCGAAGAAAATGCAAGTGACAAAACTGTAAATGGGAAATGGCTGAGAAAGTACTTTTATTAAGTATGTGAATACACTTGTCTTTACAAAAGAATCTTATTACCTTCACATGTGGAAAATACATTACAAAAAGTAAAGTAGTGTGGGATTACTGTGCTTCACTATGTGGAGATTCGGTGACACTTTCGAAAGCCCCTTCAAGTAACCCCAACCTCGAAGCTCCTAGAACTGGAACACTCACCCTCATAAGACCAGTTTGTATCTCCATAAGTTTCGCTTGTTCCTTGGACAGGGCATGAGCTGCGTCCTCTTGATCTTTTCGAAAAGTTACGAGTTCATCAGTAACGGCGTTCCTTATTCTATCAAGATGTGTAAGTTCTTCTGCCAGTTCTTTCACATCTGCTTTGCATTTATTAAAAATCTGCTGCAACATGCTCACCTCCTCTATCTCCACCAAGACAGCAGTCTCAAGTTCCTTAACCTTGCTGAACTTTTGAACTTTCGTCCTCAGCTGTTCTAGCCAATTCCCCAGCCATTCCAACTGAAAGTCCATAGACTTCAGACAAACTACCATCCTCTCCCAATCTCTCAAATCTTCAACAGCTACATTATACAGACTTCGGCGGCTTATTACTTCCAAAAGTCTGCATAGCTCCCTATATCCAAAACTCCTGATCTTCTAGCTTGGTAGTGCAGTCTCCGGCAGCAACCCCTTCACATATGCTTTGCATTTATTAAAAACCTGCCGCAGCTTGCTCACCTCCTCTGTCTCAACCAAGACGGCAGTCTCAAGCTCCTTAACCTTGCTGAACTTTTGAGCTTTCATCCTTAGCTGCTCTAGCCAATTCCCCAAACATCCCAACTTAAAGACCTTAGACTTCAAACAAACTAACGTCCTCTCCCAATCTTCCAAATCTTCAACAGTTACATTATGCAGACTTCGGTGGCTCATTACTTCTAGAAGTCTGCATAGCTCTCTATATCCGAAGCTCTTGAACTTCTGGCTTGGCTGTGCAGTCTCCGACAGCAACTCCTTATAGGTCACCCTAATCAGATCCATCCAATATGTTCTCTCTACTTCTGCAGGATCTTCTGTTGGATCAGGGGAAAATTCCCTCCTCTTCTGGAGGTATGGCAAAGGATGCCCTTTTTCCCTTAACACCAGAAGAGGATGCGACTTCAAGAGTTGAAATGGTAGCTTCGGCAGTAGGAACTCCTGAAGGTGCTTGGGCTGAGATAGTTGGAACAAGAGCTGGAGGAGGGAAGGATGGTACGTCTGATTCTACTTCCCCCGGAGTTAGGACTTTGAATGTCTTTGTAGAACTCGTCCTCACAGGTTCCTCAGCAGGAATGGGAGGTTCCTTGGCAAGTACAGTGGGCGCAGGAGGAACCACTTCAATTTGTACAGTTGTAGCCTCCACAATAATTGATGAAGGTCTGAGTGTGACCTTATCCTTTTTATTGGTAGCATCTTTAGCTTCCACAACTGCTCCATCAATACCCTCTATCCCTTCTCTAACATTTGAAGGAACAGGGGAGGTTATTTCATCATCATCCTGCAAAAGTAAGAGCTCTGTTAGCTACATTGTATATTTTAAGAAACTAATAGCTATGAAGGAGATACTTACATCAGAAATAGGATAGACGGTGGTCAGTGGATCAACCACAAAGACCTCTTCATCAGCGGCTCCTGTTGCCTCCCCTCTCCCCTCCCTTCTAGCAGTATCACTTCCAGAAGTCACTATAGTTGGAGCTGGAGCATCCCTAGCCACCCTAGGGGGTTCTTCCTCTGGCCTCCCTCCTTCGGGAGCCTTGCTGAGATTTCTCTCTAACAAGGTAGGAGGGATGGATTGAGGTCCCCTAGCCCTTTTGATCCTCTCCTCTACCACCGGAAGAACTGCAAAAAAATAACAAGGATAAAAGAAAAAAGAAAACATATTGTATTTACTAAGGGAAATGAGGGAAATACTTACCAAGTGAAGGAGAGACTTTGCTTGAACAACTAGCAACAACAGCCTCCTGAAGAAAAGGTGGACTTCTGCTAACAAGAACTCCAGTGACAAGCCCTTCCAAGGGACGGGAGCTCTGCTGATGGGGGAATCAGAAGTAGGCTTCTTCATAGGTGAGGGGACTTTAATAATGGGAGTCGTAGATGTTGCCTTATCCTTCGAAGCATCAGTTGGCACATGAGAAATTTTCCCTATGGGCTCCATCACATGAAACCTGATCAACATATCACTTACTTCAAGGCCTTCCCCCTGCCCTCCAGCTATCACCTATTGAAAAACCCAATAGAATAAAGTCAGAAACAGCTGAATAAATAAGAGAAATCAAGACAGAAGGATAAGGCACATACATAAGTCACTCGTACCTTTCGAGTATGAGCAACAATGGACTTCACCATTGTACGACGCTCCTTTGGAGTACTCGGTGCCACCCTTGGAAGAACATAATTGCCTCTTCGGGAATGACCGGTTCCTCCGAGATTTGCGAGGGCAAGGGTGCCCTTGGAGGAGGATAGACTCTTGTACTTTGAGGCCTCCTGTGTATCAGAAGTTCCCCTATGGGGACATTCTTATCTTCCTCATCCTCCTTCCTCTTCTCTTCCTTCCTCCTCCTCTCCTCTTTCTTCTTCTTTTGCTTACCCTCCAGGCAGATTCAAAGGAGCTTTATCAGGGGCTTCAACATCCTCTTCTCCTCCCTCTCTCCTCTTGTAAATATCAAAAATCAAGAGGTGACCAGGGGTTTCATGGAGGGTAGGGTGGCCAATTCCTTCAGAGATGGGATGATTCTTATCTACCTTCTTCACTCTCTGCTCCTTGTTGCCACTATAATCAACCTTTTACTTAACCGCCTGGCCTTGGCGTAAGTCATCCAAATGCCTGAGGGCATTGTCACAATAATCAACCCACCATAAAGATACTCTCCCATATCTCTCTATGAGGGCAGGACAAACCTCCCAACCTTCAGGCATCCCCCTGTATCCATGTACTTGGGAGAATATCTATCCTACTCGTGCCATTGAAAGGGTTGAAGTTGTTATTCTGGAAATGTTGTGAGAAGGGGCAGTTTGATCCATCCTGTACTGCCGAAGTACATGATGAGGGCAGTAACTACTCCTGTACTCTCGAACGAGGCTCAAGAGATAGCCAGGGTGCACAGTAACCAGGAAAGCCCTGTTATCTGGCTTCAACGAATGCCAGTCATGGGTGTTCTGGGGGAACCCTCCTTCCAGCATGGTCTCGTTGGGCTGCAGTAGCCTTATCCCTCCTCGGTGGTATAGACAGAACTCGAATTCTGCCTCCACGTTTAGTATCGAAGTCAACCTGACATTCTACTTTGGTTTCATCCCAGATCAAATCAGCGCTCCAGGGGCTGGATCCAAGCCCAAGACAGTGAGTGAGCTGGCTCTCCACTATTGAAAAATTCATTGGGCCATATCTGCTATACCTTTCCCATAGGAATAGCTGCAAGACGTTGGCATCTACGGACGTCTCCACCAACCTCTCTTCTCAACTTTGAGCCATGTCCTCACATAGCAAATCAACGTGTTCGTACTGTGATCCCAAGAACAGTGAGATAGGGGTACTCGAACCCCTCATGCTATCTTCACAACAAGTGAGAATACCCGTTCAACCACTTTGTCAATGGGGTATCCCTTTAGGACGAACCTCACCAGCAAAAAAGCCACAAAGGCGTCCAGTTGGACTGCATTATCCAAGCCTTCCCCCCAGTACCTTCTGATAGAGGCACTATTTTCCTTTGGGGTCTCTTCTTCATTCCAGAAGTAGAGCATCCAGCCCGCGAACGAATACTTCGTGCTTTGTCGGAGACCTCTCCCCTTGAATCTTGACTTCTGAATGGGCTTCTTCCTACATGCCTTTAGCTTGTCCACACCCTTCTCATTGCTAGTCAACGCAATGGCTCTTAGATTCTCCTCTTCTATTATTGGGAGGTATCAGAGGATAGCAACATCCCCCAAAGGTAGAGTGATCTCCTTGAAGGAAGTCACAAAGATGTGGTCCTCCGAGTCTCATCGAAGGATGAACTCCTTCAAGCCATCATAATCTCTGTGGAACTCACCCATAGAGACTCGGATCATCTCCAACACCCTGGCAACATCCAAAAGGTTTTGGTACTCATCATTTTCCATGATATGAGCAACCCGTTTTGGCCAACCAATAGGGAGATTGAAATGAGACTGAAATCCGATCTCAGACAGTGGGTAGTCTCCTCTCTCACAGCGAAACACAGGTGCTAAGAAGAGCCTCTCTACTCGGAATGACATTTGATGGCGGACGATTCTCGACCCCATCCCAGGAAGGTGCAATAGACACCACCAGCTTTGTGTCTGTCTTCTTACTTGAAAAAGGACCCTTATTTGGAGCCATTGAAACAGTTGTTAAAAACGGAAGAAGGAAGCAAGAACTCAGACAAATCAGACAACTCAGAGCTCAAGAGATTGCAGAAAGCCTTCTTCTTCAATTCTGTTTATTAAAATGGCGGTCTCCCTTCAGGAACTAAAAAAAGGCTCTTTTGGCGTTCGCGTTATTGCAAGGGGAAACCATCGCCCATTAAATTCACATTCGACGCATGATAGCCCGCATTTAAAATGCACCACCTCGAGGAACACGTATTTAATGCCTGCCATTCTTAAGGTACGATCTCAGGCTTTTCTCTCTAGCGTAAGAAAATAGAGATCGGGGGGCTATTGGTGATCAGGCGGCCTAATTAATCCCATTAAACATGTGGCATTATCTTAAATGCACGTGTATATGTTTACTGGGTATGGCCGCCCACACTGAATCATTTAATAAAGCAGCTACCTACCACCCCGTCGCTTTACATGTGCTAGCTGTTAGCAGTAGTTGCAAGTTGATTAGACCATTTGGCAAAAATGTGATATTTGAAATGGCTCAAAGATATTTAAACATCCTTATCACTGAAAAAGAAAGCTTCTTTAAGAAGCAACCTCTGGAAAAATGCCTCACAGAACAACACCACGTTTCCAAGGTTCAAAAGGCATGGGTTAACTACCCTCGAAATAACCGAAGGACTATGGATTCACATTCCTTACAAGACAGGACATTAGCCTTCTTCAAGGACAGAGGCCAAGGTATGCTACCCTTAATAGACTCTTCAAACGTATGAAACTTTGAATAAAACCTCAAAGTCATAGTTACTCATTCCCAAGAAGAGACTTCGAGTGATTTTATTACTTTATTTCACGTTTCGAAGGTAATCCCTCGAAGAGATGTCTTCGAGGGCACATTTTATGCCTTCTTAACTCAGAAGTCACCCTTGGATCATATCCACAGACTTCGAAGGATCACTTATTACGTTTTGTCTTAAAAGAACTGGGAATGAGACATGTTTCCTCCTACTAAAGTTTGATTCAAAGGCTAACCACCTCCAAATGGTGAACTCGATTGCTTACCATCTTCAAATGGTGAATTCGAAGGCTAACCACCTCCAGATGGTGAACTCGATTGCTAACCATCTTCAGATGGTGAATTCGAAGGCTAACCACCTCTAGATGGTGAACTCGAAGGTTAGTCACCCTAAAAAAGACTTGGATTTTGTCTCCTTTGAAGGACAAAGGTGTGGGTTTATCACCTTCAATGCACTCTTAGATTCATTAAAACTGTGAGGTAGAGTTCGAAGTCCTTCTTAGTCATCCTTAGGAATTAGCTTCGAATACTGTTTTGGATAATATACCTTGACTTCAAAAGCAATCCCTAGTGAAAAGAACTTCGAAGTTAAAATTACACCATCTCCAAGAAATAGTTTCTGAAGATGGATTCCTAGGTACTTTGAGAGACTTTCTCTTACACTTTACTTTAAGGGAGTTTGTAAGGAAACATATTTACTTATGATTTCACAAAGTTTAGGGCACTCGAATTGGTTGCTTGAGCTATAAACCTTGAAGGATTCCAAGATACTCTTCATTAAAGGGACTGTTGATCATGAAAACGAACTGCCCGCTGAGAAACTTAAATTCAAGGTTTTTACATGGGTAATTCAAGAATATACTAGTCACCTTGTAATTATATAGGGTTATTTGACTTCCTTCAAAGAAAGATAGTCGCCAAAAGGAGATCCGTCGACATGAACGAAGTCCAGAAATGTATTATGGCATTTAAGTAACTCCTTTACTTTAAATTTGATTGTGATAGATTCCTCAAAATGAACAACACTTGATAAAACCTCAGCTACTTATAATATCTTCTGTATAACTTATCTAAAGGGGGTTTTGTCTTATCTGGTATGGCGGCAAGAATGGCAACATTTCTTTTTAGATCTTTATGCATGTTACACGTGCCATTTGATCCTTGATCTTATAGATCTAAATAAACCTATCACAAAGCAAGTTTACATATTCGAAGCGATTCACCTTACTTTCTGGAAATAACTTAGGCATGTTGAAATACACGGCCTTTGATATATACTTTAATGCATGAGGATATTTTAGAAGCACCTCTTTGGAAACTTGACTGAATGAGCCTTATTCTAATTTAAGAGGATAATTCCCTTATAAATAGCTGAGTATATCCTCCATTAAAAGAAAATCTGGAAAATTCAAAGCTAAAAGACAATAGTGAGTAAATACATTAAAAGAGAAATTGGAGAGTCAGTCATATGAATGTATAACTCTCAATACGTGTCATAGACTTCGAGTCACTCGAATTCTGAGGTTTCTTGCTTTAAGATATGCATTCTAGTTGACATATCAGCTATTTCAATATCCTTTCATCTTGCCTCATTTCTTTTTCTTATTCACATGTCACGTTTGAGAAGGAACGCTCTAGATAGAATGGTTACGCGACAGTTTAGGCTTATTCACAGGTCATGTTTGGTGAAATTTTAAATTGTCTGTCAAAGATGTTTTAAATATTGTCCACAAATCCTGCATCATCAGGATTAGATATGATAAATTAGCTATTCACGATGCCCAATGATTCAAGCTCATCCCAACTACGGTGGCAGTAGACTGGTTGTCGTGCTCGATCTGGTCAGCTCAGTCAAATATTCTATAGGTGGGATTTTTGTGAACACTATCCACGTTGTCAAAGATGTTTACGTGTTCTTCCACGTGTCTTAGGGTTGAGGTAATTAGATCTGACTCGGGCCTAAACCACTACGATATTTTCAACATCTTTTGGGGGGTCAAAATCGAATTCAAAGGCATACGTTTTTTTCTCCCATAAGTTTATATAAGTTTTTTTTTTTCGATCTGTTTTTTTTTTGTTATGGTCGTTTCTCCATTCTTTATCAATTGGAGAATCGGATGCTATTCCTGGTTGGAAGGTTTCATCTATCCTCTGAAATGGTATTAACTATGTACCTTGGTCGAAGGCTGTATCCTTGTCTCTCGGTGGCAAGAAAAGATGGGTTTTACCATAGGAAAGAAAGTCTGTCGTACATC
The DNA here is from genome assembly GCA_031762675.1 of Pachysandra terminalis. Taxonomy (NCBI): domain Eukaryota; kingdom Viridiplantae; phylum Streptophyta; class Magnoliopsida; order Buxales; family Buxaceae; genus Pachysandra; species Pachysandra terminalis. The sequence continues at coordinate 7,271 of JAUPMG010032790.1, read as the reverse complement.
TCTTGATGTAGGATATGATGAGTGGACCACCGACGATCAACTTGTTAGATCTTGGATTCTCATTTCGATGGAACCCCATATTGCTGGGATTTTTACTTTCTCTGACTCAGCAAAATAGTTGTGGGATTCGATAGCAAAATTGTATGGTAGTCAAAATAATGCCGCCCATATTTTTGAACTTAAACTTGAGGTTGCAGCAACAAAACAAGGTGAAAAGACCTTCAATGAACATCTTGGAAATCTGAAAAGAATGTGGGACGAGTTGAAAATGTATCATCCACATACTATTAATCTGAAGACTCTCTTGCAACAGGCTGAAGAAGATAAAATCTTTTCATTACTCAGTGGCCTAAGGCCAGAATAAGAAAACATCAAGAGCAATATTCTTATGGATACTAAGCTTTCATCTTTTTCAAATGTTTGTGCTATCATTCAAACTGACGAAGCTTGGAAGAAGACTATGAACTCTGAACTAAAATCTTCATCTAAGAAAGTTGAATCCAATGCTTTTATGGCTGAGAAATATGATCAAAGAATTTTTTCTAGAACTGAGAAAAGGAAAAATACTAATCGGTTTAAAGGCAGAAAAGAACCATACCACTATAATCACTGTGGTAAACATGGGAACAACAAGGATCGATGCTCGAAGTTACACCCTCACCTCAAATCCAATTATGAAAAGAATAAGAAAGATCATGCTGTCGTAGTCGATGCATCGATCTCGATGAATCAGTTGAGTCATCTTCTTCAGCCAATCAGTAAGTCCATGTCTTCTGAACAAAGTCATTGGGCCTCTACCCATGCTTCAGGTAATTTACAAGCATACCTCACTTCATCTTCTAAAGTTAATTCTTGGATTATTGATTCTGGAGCAACTGATCATATGACCAATAATATTTCTTCTGTGCATGATTTTACTCCAAAGTCTGATAGGCATAATGATTCTATTGCCAATGGGACTACAGTTTGTGTGTTAGGAAGTGGAATTGACTTCTTTCAAAGTAGTTCCACCTCTGCTGCCCTTGTTGTTCCATCCTTTCCAGTTTCGCTTCTTTATGTTGGAAAAACTACTAACTCATTGAATTTTTTTCTCCCACGTCTATCGTCTTCTAGGACCAAAAGATGAGGAAGATGATTGGTGAAGGAACTTATTCACATGGCATGTACCTTCTACATCCCACTGATAAGGCATGCCATACCAACAGCTTGGAGGAAAATCATCTCTTACGTAAATGACTTGGACATCCTTCTAATCGTGTCTTGTCATGTCTTTTTCCTTCTATTTTTGTTGAATCTAGTGTGTGTGATGTTTTTCAATTTGCTGAATAAACTTGTTTACCATTTGTCAGTTCTTCATCTAATCCTGTTGAGTCATTTGAACTTATTCATTCTAATCTTTAGGGTTTTCTCCAATTGATTCATATGATGGATATAAATACTTTGTGTTATTTATTGATGATCGATCTCATGCTACTTGGTTATACTTACTCAATTCAAAAATTGAGGTGTTATCTGTTTTCAAAGATTTTCATAATATGGTGACTACTCAATTTAATGCCAAAATCAAGGTTTTTAGGTTTGACAATGGTACCGAATATACCAAAGGACCTTTCTTTGAATATATTCACAGCCAAGGAATCATATACCAAACTAGTTGCATGGGAACACCACAGCAAAATGGTGTGGCAGAAAGAAAAAATCGACACATCTTAGAAACCGCCAGTGCCCTAATGTTTTAGATGAATGTTCGAAAAAGGTATTGGTCACATGGAGTTTTCACTACAACATATTTAATTAATCGACTTCCTAGACGAGTAATCAATTTTAAGTCACCATTAGAAGTCTTGAAGAATCGGAAGCCTGACATAACTCATTTGTGGGTGTTTGGTTGTGTCTGTTATGTGCACCAACAAGTAGTCCATTGTGATAGGTTGGATGGTTGATCCACTCGATGTGTATTTTTTGGGTATTCCCCAACAAAGAAAGGGTATGTATGGTACTACTTGACATCTCAAAAGCTTATTATTTCTCGTGATGTAAAGTTTGCTGAATCTAAACCTTATTTTCAAGCACAATGTGATTCTGGGAATCAGTTCCAGGGGGATTCCTTGTCTGATTTGGCACCACTTCCAGCCATAACTAATGATGTCATGAACCCAGATGTAGAGGTTATATCTCCAGAAAATGAAGCAACCCTAACAATTGAAAGAGAAATACCTCCAACTCAATGACGATCGAGTAGAGAGACACGTTCTCTAGAAAGAGTGAAGGATTTTTTTAACTTACCATGCAATCTCTTTTCCTATAGAATATTAGTTGACATATGATATGTTAATCAGTCTCATTCTGCTTTCTTGAGTGCAGTATCTAGTGATCAAGAACCAAAGACTTTTTGAGAAGCTAATTCCAATCCAGTTGGAAAAATTCTATGAAAGAAGAATTGCTATCTCTAGATGAGAATAAAACGTGGGACATAGTTAGATTGCCTCCAAAGAAGAAAACTATTGGGTGTCGTTGGGTATACAAAACAAAATATAAGAGTGATGGAACTGTGGAACGACATAAGGTGAGACTTGTTTCTAGAGGATTTACTCAAACTTATGGAGAAGATTATACAGAGACATTTGCACCTATTACGAAGATGAACACATTCCGAGTTCTTATATCTATAGCAGTAATTCAAGACTAGAAATTATACCAGATGGATGTGAAAAATGCATTCCTGCATGGTGATCTAGAAGAACAAGTTTATATGAGTATACCATCGGGCCACCCACATGAGTCCGAATTTAGTTTTGTGTGTTAATTGAAAAAGTCTATATATGGGCTTAAACAATCACCACGCACTTGGTATGCGAAGCTTAGCTCCATACTCATGATTTATGGGCTGAAAATGAGTGTTGCATACCCTTCCTTATTTGTCAAGAAAGGTATCTCTGGTATTACTGTTGGTTTGGTTTATGCTGATGATATAGTGATCACTGGTGATGACCGAAATGAAATATCAGAAGTCAAGACTCTCTTACACAAACAATTCGCCACCAAAGACTTGGGAATTTTAAAGTACTTTATTGAATTGCCTACTCAAAAAGGGCATATTTCTTAATCAACGAAAGTATGTGTTGGACTTGTAAAAGGAAACTAGAAAATTGGGAGTAAGACCGGCATACACTCCTACTAACAATGGCGGTAAGCTTGCTGATGATGGTAAATTAATCCCTGATATTAGTCAGTTTCAAAGATTAGTTGGTAAACTTATTTTTTTAATCCTTACTCGGCCTGATATCTCATATGCAGTAAGTTTGGTCAGTAGATTTATGCATGTGCCAAAAGTTAATCACTCGACTGTTGTCAACAGAATTTTGCAGTATTTGAAGGGTTCACCAAGAAGAGGTATATGGATGCGTAAGAATGGACACAGTTCCATCACTGATGCTAATTTGGTTGGATGTCCCATTGATAAAAGATCTACAACAGGGAATTGTACATTTTTTGGGGGGAACTTGGTAACATGGAAAAGTAAGAAACAGAATGTTGTTGTATGATCAAGTGCAGAAGTAGATATCGAACAATGTCTTCAACCATTAGTTAAGTTATTTGTCTTCGAGCTTTGTTTTGTGATAATCAGGCTGCAATACACATTGCTGCTAATCTAGTCTATCACGAATGGACTAAACATATTGAGGTGGATTTTCATTTCGTTCAAGAAAACTTGCTAGATAATGTTATTTGTAGTCCTTCTGTTCGCAGTAACCAACAATTAGCAGATATTTTTACTAAGGCACTACCTACTGCTAAGTTTCAAGAGATATTGTCCAAGTTGGGATTTATCGATATCTTCGCACCAACTTGATGGGGAGTGTTGGTGGAGAAGAGAGATTTATTTTTATTCGTGGGTTGATATGATAGATCATGATTTTAGTAGTTTCTTCATTAGGACTTTCCTAACCAGAAGTTGCTAACATAGGTCACTCTATTACTGGCATCCTATGCTCATTGTAATTCTATATATTGCTGCTGTGATCTCCATTGAGACAAGGAATAAGAATCTCCTCTCTTCTTCTCCGTGGTTTTCTCCTTTAGAGGTTTTCCCTGTAAATCATTGTCTTTTACTATTTTACGTCATAATGTCTTATTGTTGCAAGAGAAGAAGAACATCAATAACTCTTCCCAGAGTTACACCAAAGGAAATATATGCTGGAAAATAACAACTGCACAGCTTACCAAAGAAGAATGATTGCTCATTCACCACCTTCTACATCTTTCTACATCAAATAAGTGCTCACTGCTCTAGCTTAACCAAGAGAAGGTGAGAGTTTGATGAGCGAGAAAGGAGACTAAAAATCAATTCAACTTCATCCAATAAACTCAACCTCTTTAAATTCAAAACAACACTATGACCTGAATAGTTGAAATTCTAAATCATAAATCAAATATCCTATAATAAATCCCATCTCAAGTCACTATGCACAAATATTTATCTGTAAATGCAATGCATATGACTCACCTACACTAACACTGTCTCCAATAATGGACCTTCCTACTTAGATTAGATTTTGCTACATGCATGAGGGAATTATCTTCATATGTTTGTTCCAGACCCAACACTAACGCTGTTCACATTACCTATGCACAAAGATAAACATCCAAATAAGAGTTAGCAACCAGATATAGTAATTAGAATCAATCAATAAACTTATGCATATTCACTGTTCTAGAGAAAAAGACCATCTATTTCAAAACATCAAGCCAAAAACAAACAGATGGAATAAACTCAATACTGTATCAGCATATGCTTGTACTTCATAAATATTCAGGTATATAGATTGCATAGTGATACCTGTTATGTTTTGCAAAAGAAGAAAAAGAGTAAATTTTGAGCTATGTTTTTGTTAACTCATGATGTCTATAACCATTAAAGTATAATTCTAAATTGTTTTGGTGCCTGATCACACACATTGAACGCATACTTGTGCACTCTTTCATGTGCACATCCACACTTAATTAACCTAGGGCTTTGTATGGAACCCCCATAGCAAATCCGGATCTCTTGAAGAATAAGAAATGAAAAAAAAAGTGGAGATTCTCTAAGTTGGAATCTCACCCAAATGTGAATTCTCTAATGGGTAGGGAGGAGTCTTCTATAAAGTGTCCTCGGGGACTCTCCCACTGGGCGATAATCCACTCTCACAATCCATAACATCCGAGACAGAGTTGCACATGGAGACGTGTCCCTTACATATATCCCTACTTAGCATATGGTAGCTGATCCCATGACTAAACCTATAGCTAGACAAGATTTTAAGGTTCGTGCTCGAGAGATGGGATTACGTAGATTGGGATCTTTGTTAGGTGGCACAGTCTTATTTACATTTTTTATGTAGACATCTCATATTACTTTATATTTCATGTGTGAGAATTTATAGAGTTTTGTTTCTTATGAGGCATGAGATTGTGTATTATATGTACACATTACACACGCATATTATCCATATTATGAAGACTAGTCGGCTTCTCACACAGTGACTACCCTGACCCATGCATTGCGAGCAGGATGAGATATTAAGAGGACTTATGCCATCGAGGGCATTTAGAGGACTGTAATGACCCGAACCCTTAAAAGAACTAATTCATGAAATCAAACCTAAACAGTCCAGTTCTTAATATCTCTAAGTAAACAATTTTCTGGAAATCCTACCTTTATGGAAATCAACATATGAATTTGATAAATCATGTTCAAATCAATAGTAAACTACTTAAATTTAACCACACAATCATTGTTGAAGGCAGGATAAGCTACTTGGAATTTCTTCAGAATTTTCTGGCATATTACAGAGCATATGTCAATCTGAACTATGGATTATAGAACTCATGTAAATAATTTTTATAATTTATTTAATATTTTATTTTGATTCTCTTATTAGTTAGGGAGACACCATAACAAGTTTGAGACAATTCCGTTGTGTATTTAAAAAGATATGGCCAAACTAGTAATTGTAGGTTGAAGTGGAATTATAGCCCAGAAAACTATTTCTGAGAATGTGCGATCGGGCGCAGTATTGCGATCGAGCACAATACGCTCGAGCACAGTTCATGTGGGATTGAGCGCAGTTTTACAGAAATAGAATTTTGACAGTTTTAAACTTGTATGTTATATATGACGTATATGTGAACCATATTGTAGCCATTCTTCAAGGTTACTGAGAGTTGTGATTTCCCACTTATATCTAGTGGATGCGATTTTCCACTTATCATAGTGGCTGGATGTCCCACTGATGTCGATGGATTACCCACCTGTGAGGTGGAGGGATGACTAGAATTATTATGTAATGAATAGAGTTGTGAATGAGAATACTTATGATGTTTTCCATTGGATTACTTGCGTGTATGGGCGCATAAATATTCTCCATGGGAACATATCATTTGTAGATCCATAGCATCACAGGAATGCTTATGAGGTCTCCCATTGGATTACTTGAGTGTATGGGCGCGTAAGTAGCTTCCACGGGATTACATCATTTGGATTCCCTAGGATAGGCATTCATGCTATGATTGTTGAAAGGTTAGGTGTTCTTTGGAAGGAAATGAGTTCGAGTTTCCTGTTTTCCCGTAGGCTGAAAGTCCTACAAAAGATAGAAGATTGTGACCATTGAACCATGGGTTAGCGCCCGGATCAGCGCGAGGGGCTTACCGGTTGTTCCTGGAACACATCTTCTGAACCGGATATCCTAAGGACACTTAGCCCAACATCTGATCATAGGTGCATAACTTGCATATCGTATTGTGTTCTTTGGATGAGCATCTTAGAGCATTGCCTTTCACATTCATAACCATCATATCATATCATATCATTGTTATTTTGTTTATCAAATTACTGGTTTATTGGACGAATTTATAACTATATTGTCGTTGTATGTTAACTGGATCACACTTGCTGAGTATTCCATACTCATGCAGTTTTTTATGACTGCAGATTGATATAGTACTTATAGATGAGGAGACTTGGACGGGTGATTACAGATGGACTTTAGATTTCAGTTTTCTTTGATTTCAGACATTATGTTTATTTTAGTTGGATGTACGGCTCTTCTAAAGCCTGGATGTTGTTATGTTGAATACTCTAATGTAATAGTTAGTAATTAATTTTCCGCTTTTGTTACTCTGACTTATTATGAATTAAATTGAGGGCTTTCCCATGCCTTGTTTGATGTGATATCCGAGGTCCAGAAATGGATCCCGAAGGTTGCACCTCGTGATCCGTGCCTTCCCAC
>JAUPMG010032779.1:0-14599 GCA_031762675.1 Pachysandra terminalis | reverse complement strand
GATAACTCCAATAATTTATTCATATATTATAACTAGGAAAATAAAATACTTTCAAAGGTTCAGGTCATTACAATTAATTGTTAACCGACCTCATGCATTTCATTTCATTTCATCTACTTAAATTGTTTGTTGTGTGAACTGGATTTATTGAGTAATGACTTGACTCTACGTTAATCATGCATAATTGTGAAGTTATTTACTTACTGGCTAGTGTAGCTCATGATTTTTAAGCAACTACATTTCAGGTCTATTAGATGAAGATCAAGATGAAGGCCAGAAGAAGATCAAGAGGATATTTTTTGTTGCTTGATGTAATGTAATAAAGTAGTAATTATCTTATTTAAATTTCCAGTTGTATAAATGTTTTATCGGGATTTTAACTGGATATGGGCTTGTATCTTATCAACTTTCTTTCCTTTTTTTATTTTTTTGGATTTGATTGTACATCTTTACCTTAATATTACTATCTTAAGGTGATTTTCCTATTATATCTTTCTACTCTGATATATGATTTTTTATAGACGTTAGTCTTCTTTAGGATTATCTGTTCAAGGTTTTTACCTGATCTTATAATAGGAGTTGATTTGAAAACACTAGACTCGTGCTAATTTCCGTTGCTTGTTTGAAGAATGATTGTAATGGATTTAAGAACATTAATATTTTTAACTTATATCTTTCATAACATCCATTTTATTTAGCCATTTTTGGCTAGATATTGCTTATCCACTCCCAAGCTTTGTTTGGGGTGAGAGTTACGAATTCGTATTTAGGATCTCTAATGAGGTTTTCGGTTTGGTTCATGACACTATTCAAGGTTTAGCCAAATGTATAGGACCTCGCAAGAATCCTACGTACCCTTATTTAAGTAGGACCTTTCAACCACAGGTATAGTCAACCTCACCAGAAAACCTCGCAAGGATAATCCGTAGTTTTCACCTCCCCGGCTCACTTAAGAATTTACATAAGCTTAGCATGCATGCATTAACTCAATTTAGGACTCAAATATTAATTTCCATTAGAAACTATCCACGTGCCCATACAAGCGGATAATCTACTGGGAACCATCATAAGTTTCCTAATAGTGTTCAAGCCAAACCAAACCATACTATTTACTCTATCCGTCGTTGCCCGGTTGATCAGACAAGTTAAACAACCCAATATCAGTAGAACTTCCAATCAAAACAACATATATGGTCAGTGATAACCCCCATTGAAAGCTCTCCATGTCCCATATACACGAATAATCTGTTGGATGCTATCACGGGCTTCCTTTCTATAAGTACAATCAAAACAACATATATGGTCATTTTCCAATCACTAAGTTCATGGTGAGTGTAACCTGGGTAAAGTCAGGTCAATAAGCCAATCAGTGGGGTAGGGTGCACCATGGAACTCAAAGAACCCAAGACCTATCTAATTGGTTTAAGACACCTGAAATGTGAAGGACATGCCAAGACCTGTCTCACCAGTCTAGGAAACCTGAAATGTGAAGGACATGCCAAGACCTATCTAAATGGTCTAAGATACCTAAAATGTGAAGGACATGCCCAGACATATCTAACCGATCTAAGACACCTGAAATGCTGGACTCTATCTAATCAGGTCATGGAAAAATGTTCGACCTTATCTAATAAAGTCAAAATGATTGAAAAGGTTCTTTCTTTTATATAACCAGTGCAAGACCAAGATAATGCGCTTGATCCTATCTAACTAGATCAAGACAAAATAGGATTGTATAACCTAAAACATGTTCAATATAACCTGTGAAAGGAAAATTTTAAAATGAAGAAAAGGTATGTGACCCCTTAAAAACAAGGGGCACATAACCTGAAACTTGTATAACCTCTATAATTGACTAAAAATCATAATACATGAATGATGCAAAACATCTCAAAATGGGGTTGCATGTGTCACATCCAAACTCTAGGGTATAGCTCATAAATCCATGGGTAATCCCCTAAAGTTCAAGAATGCAACTCTCACCCCTTTTCTACACACTACTAGGAGGTGGCACACCCAATAAATACATACAATCAAACCATTCATGTATTTGAACGTCAGCGGAAGCATTCAACTATAAACATATCACAAGTATATTTAGTATGGTAAATCAATGAGGGAATAATCCTCCCAAAACACTTAATAGTTCAAAACTCATTGTTTAATACAACATATTCCAAATAAGTAAATTGTTTATGTTCATAATCCAAGTTCTGAAACATCAATTTCTCACCTTGCAATATCGACATCACTGAATCTTCATCTCATAGCCGGTTCACCTGAAATGTTAAGAGCCAAAAGGCTTGAGTTACCACCTCAGCTAGTACAATGTACTAACATGGTGGTACATGAAATGATTATTCTCCATTGATGCATGATATGCCATGAAATAATGCTTTAGTTCATTCTTTGTATGCAATGTCATGATCACTCAAACCATTATCCAACACGATGGCAGGCACAATACACATGAAATGCAATGCATGCTGTGGCAATTATGACCGCTAAATGTCCATGCTAGATCCCTACCTAGGCCAACCAATTCACCTTTATAGATCACATGGGCCATTTCTAGCTAATGGCATGCTTAGTAGATTATGTGTGTACAACACAGTTTTAAGGCCTTTAAACCCATAGGATTCTCTTGTCCCACAGTCATTTTTTTATCTTAGGAACGTATCCGTGGCATCACTTAGAACTTTCCCCTGTGGCACATGCTAGCTCATAATTTTCAACATATTACTCACATCATATACATATATTCTATCATGATATATGTGTGATCACCCCACGGTCGGGTGGACCCTAGGTCAATCGGGTAAATATGGAGTCGCCACCATTCAATGGATTTGAGGTGTGAATGGTCACCCGTGATTTTAACAATTAATTTTAAAATTAAACCAAATATGAAGCTTAGGATCTTTTAACCAGATTTTAGGTAAGAAGGTTTAGTTAAGAGAGTGGGAAGGTGTTAGGTACCCACTCTCCTTCGGTTCAATCGATTACCCGGTTCAAACTTATTTGGCCAATTTAAAAATCCTAAGATAATAAATAGTATCTACAAAACCACTAGAAATCTAAAGTAAACAAAAATATCTACTCTATTCCATATCCAAGATAAAATCAAAGGCTTGACAATTAATCACAAGAAAAAAAAAATACAACACTTTTAAGAGATCCATTATAGCAAACTAGAGAGATTTATAGCAAATCATAACAGAAAACACATGAAAACCGATTTGCTAACACAACCTAATCAATTACATAATTGAATACTAACCTACAAAAATTGCAAAATATTATCAAAATTTCCTAAGAAACAATAATACCCAGAACATACAAGATGGATTGATGAGATTAGAATGATGATGTCATATGTTTCTGTACCTAGCCCAAATACATCCACCAGTTCGCATTAATTCAAAACAGGATATCATGGTGAGACTTTAAAGCTAACAAAAAGAAGATGCGTTCATCAGAGCCATAAATAAACTACTCTAGTATGATGAACTCAAAACAAGACATTCCTTCATTTAGGCAGAAAAGCTTTAAAAAAAATTCATAATCGACTGTACAAGAGAGAAACAAACCTGAAAAATTAAATGATGGTAAAAGAGTATTTCTAGGTTTTTTGCAGTCTCTCGCCCTCAGATACTCTTTGTTTACTCCTGGATAGCTTGACATTAGTTGAGCAGAGATAATGGAGTTTCAGTAATGGGGTTAGATGAGGTCTTGCAGTTCGTCGGCTGAAGGAACAACGACAACAATTATAGGAATCTTGGATGAGATTGTTCGGGGTTGCTCTTTAGAGTTGAATGACTCAATTTATTCAGAAAAGGAATAAGGTTTAAGATTGCATCAAACAGGACTAGATCAGAGAGGAAGAGAATTGAGGTTTGGAGGGTATCTTCTTCTGCAATTTCTGTTGGGAGTTTGCAAGGTTTCGGTTGTGAGGAAGAAGCATTTTTTTTCTCGGTTTTCCCCTGTGAGCCCCTTCTAAAGAGAAAAATCCTCCTCTTGATGTTTTGAATTTAGAATCAATCAATCGTAGCAGCTGCCGCGATCGGGTTGCTATTCCGGTTGTAGTAACTGCTGCGTCCTTCGATTTTTTTTTTATCATTCCTCTTCTTTTTTTATTTTTTATTTTTATTTCTGTCCCTCTTTTCTTGTTGACTTCTTTCTTCTTTTATTGAATTTCCTTCCCCCCTTTCATTTTGATTAAGAAAGAATCCAGATTGTGCGATCTGGATTCTAAGAGTATTACTTTTTTAGTTTTTTTTTGTCCTCCACAAACGTTCCTTGTATCACACTTTCATCCTCAAAATCCTTTTTATTATTTTTTCATATAATTATATTTTTTTCGTTCTATAGAAATAGCCCTTCAAAATTCCAAACTCGAAATTTCACAAAATCACAATCATTTCGAAGGTATTACGACGAGGAATCCACATTTGATGTTTGAAAAATGTGTCGACCCTCGGATTTAAATGTTTCGACCCTCGGATTTAAATGTTTGGACCAAACAACCGGATTAGGGGCAAAACTATCATTTCTTCGACGAATTTCGAATTAGCCCAAGATTATACTCATTGGAGAGCATTTTGGTTCAGAAATTCAAATTTGATGTTGAAAATGGATTTAGGACTGAGAAGAATCAGGTGGGATTTACCAGGGGTATTTTGGTCCTTTCACATGATTTTTGGGATTTTCATGGAAAATTGGCAATATGATTGGGGGTTTTTGAAGATGATTGGGAGATAGGAAAATCTAGGCTCAAGCCTCCAGAAGTTGCAAAGATCAAGAGAAAGTCACTCTCGTGCAAATTGGGTTGTCTATAGTTGTCCCTCTTTGACAGAATCGCAAGCGATGAATGACAAAGAAAAAAGACAACCCCGAATTGCACGGTTCGCAAATGAACTATGCTAAAATCAAGATAATCCTCACATATTGAACTTCCAAGACTTTCTGGGGGTGATAAAAATGATATGTTTGTCTTTCTCGGTGGCTTTGCCTATTCGAGAGAAGATAAATAAAGGGTTTGAACTTTCTAGGGCTTGATCAATTCCTAGAAATTTGAAAGGGTTCAATATTTCACTGGCGACGTGGTATCTTTTAGGGATGTTCAATACATGAGAGGTAGCCTTGATTTTGAGCCGAATTTCCTTAGTGGACTTAGAGATAGGTGAAGACCATGACTTATTAAGTCAAGTCTGATCTTCATTTAGCGGCTTCAACGGGTTGGATAGGTCCCAACCTCATTGATTACTATCGCATCACTGTCTGGGATCAAGCCTAATTATGAGGCCTGAACCAATGAAGACAGAGGTGCTTTTGACCGTGACTGACACTTACAAATGAACATTCTTCTCTTCTGATCTTGCTCTTCACTTTTTCTTCTTTGACTTCTTCAGAAATTTTGTTGCTTCCATCAGCTTCAAATAGCTCTGTTGGGTGTGAGTCGGGGCATCTGCCTCTTGAGAGTTTGGTTTAGCAATGCTGCTTTGTTGAGGAAATACTTGGATGCCGCTTTTAAACGCGTTCTTCTAGAGATATGAGGACATGCCCCACTGGTGTTGTATGTTGCTATCTTCTCTTCTTCTCTTTTACTCCCTGTGACATTTTTAAAGGATAGAAGAAAACAAGAAGATATGCACATTCCTACTGGACACAAAGATTTATTATTTTTTTGTGGCCTCAGATAATCTAAAGATTTGAAAACTGAAGTGTTTTAGAAAAACTTAGATTTGTCATCATAGGGCTTAAGTTTTTTTTTTTTTTTTTTTATTAAAGTAGCCAGATTAATGTGGAATAAGTAAATGCAGTGGACAAATATTCTTAAGGGCCTTACCACTCATCCGTAAATGCTCATGAGAACTCTACCATTACCTCAACATTTTGGGGAGATTGACGTGATGCCCGCTTGACCTTATTAAAGAATGCCCGAACAAAATACCAGACCAAGCCACCTGAAGATAATGTAATAACCTGAATAAACCCTAAAAATATTAACTTGAGATCTTAGGGTAAAATAGTAATTTAATGAGATTGGTAATTTAATTTCACTAACTAATTAAAATTTGAGCTCTTAAAATCCTTAATTGCAAAAAATACACTAGAAATCCCTTAAGTCATTAAAACTGATCAGGTCAGCCAGATTAACTTACGAAGCAGTGTTAGTTAGATAACCTAATTTAGCAATTAAATAGAAAATAAAATAGTGTAGCAACTTTAAACTTCCGATTTATGCATGTTTATATTTTTATATCATGTGATGTTTCTTCTCTTTGTTTGGATCGCCGATTAGATTAGATCCGACCACGCGATTATGCATGTTGTGTCTGTTTGGCCTTGGTGCTACACACCGTAGCATGGCCCTTTTTAGTGTTTGACTTCGTGTTGATCATCTAGATCAAGATTTTGATTAGTGGTCAAGATTCATTTGAGCTTTGTGTTTGTTTAGATGGTTAGGATTTATTCTTGCTTTAGTGTGTTTGTTTGTGTGGCTTGGATTGAAGAAGAGAGGGGGTTGGTAGTGGGGATTACCAACTCCCACCCACCTTTAGATCAAGGGTCTAGAATTGTTTAGGTGAGATGGAAGGTGGAGATGGGGGAATTGGGCTAGGGTTCTTGTTGAGAGGGAGAAAGAGAATCTCATGTTTCCCTTCTCATTTTTGACTTTGGGTTGGGTTGGGTTGGAGCTTGAAGGAGGAGAAGGAGAGAGGGTGCATGCTTGAGGGTGTTTCTTGCATTTCTTGTGGAAGTAAGTAGATACTTTCACTTTTATTCTTGATTAAAGTAAACTCAGGTTCATCTCTCCCTATTTCCTAGTTCATACATGATTTTGAATGTTTATGGATTCGTTTGAATACCATGAGGTAGAATGTTGGTTTAGTATCATGTTTTAGGGTTTTATATTGTTGGATTTTGATTTACAAATGCATATTTAAGTTTCCCTTGGTTGTGTTCTCATTTGGGGAGAAAACCCCCTGTTTTAGCCTGTTCGCGACGTTTGACGGCCTCCTCTGCGTGCCAAACGCTTCGCCGAACACTTTCTGGGCCATTGGCGAATTGTTCGGCGAGCTGAACAGGTCGCCGAGTATGAACTCACCCCTGGAATGGTCACCGAACATGAACACCTTTCCGAATCCCAATTTGGTGCGCTGAAGAGAGCGGCGAAGAGGTCGCAAAGATGAACCCCCTAGTTTTGTCACCGAATCTAAGTTTGGTCTGCCGAACTGATCGCTGAGGCAGGTTTCGGTGCGCCGAAGACCTCGCCGAACCTGATAATTAGCCTCACATACTGATGTTTTATATTTGACACACATTAGCATGGCTTGTGATTCAATTGAGAAAAATATACATTTAAGTTTGATGTTATGTTGAATGCAAATGCGATTATTTGTATGCATGCTTCTTCATGGAACTGTTCCCATGTATTAATGAAATATGATGTTATTTGTGGTTGATTATGATTGTTTAACACACTTGTTCTCATGGAACCTTATTCATGCATTATGAATATAATTGTTAGATTATGGATCATGTGCAAGTGTAATGGACGGTTGTTATGCGAATTGGTCGCTAAAGCACATTAATACTAAATGTGATTGTTTAGTTGAGTTATATGATTTCCTCTTTTTGGATCCACTATCCATGTTACTTAGAATGTAATTCATATTACTTGTGAATTAAATGATCTACACGCTTGTTGGTTGTATTACACCTTGCACACAAAGATTGAATGTTTAGTTAATGTGACTCACATGCACTACATTGGCTCTTGACCATGGATTTGGTCTATGAGTAATACCCTGTATCTTGAGTCCTTATTTCTTAGACTCCAGATTATTCCATGAGAGTATTATGATCTCAAAACCATAATAAGTGAGGAGACTTAGATTTATGTGGGTTGAGGGACTAATCATCCCAATAGACCAATTGTTGTTTTCTCCCTTGGTGCGGGATACATCCTAGGTGATGATCCCAAGAGACATGAGGAAAGATGATAGGTGAGGGCACTTCATGTTGATAAGACCCAATATTCGAATCATGTGAGTGAGCTCTAATAGTGGATTGGTATTGTGTGGTTCTTTAAGGATGTTTTGGGCAATGCCTTGGGATTCGTCCCTATGATCGAAAATAAGGTAAGACGCTTGTGTCCTTTAGGTTGAAACCCCTAGAAACTATGTTGCGCACATAGAATAATCTGCTATTGCTGCCATATATTGGAGAATGGAATCTGTGTGAGCATCCTTGGGTAGCACGATTGAGATCATATGAGGAACCAACAGTACGATTACTAGACAGAAATGATCTTATCTTTGGGTGTGGCTCTGTTTAGGGAGGGATGGTCCGTTAAGACATCTTGCACAAAGATGGATCGGTCTATGTGGAATCCACACAGACTCCATTTAATATTAGAATGTTTGTTTAGATCACATTTGGTGATTATTGTAAAATAAGCGCACAACATGCATTAATTAAGAATTGATCTCATGCATTTCATTTCATCTAATTAAATTGTTTGTTATGTGAACTGGACTTATTGAGTAATGACTTGACTAAGTTAATCATGCATCATTGTTAAGTTATTTACTTATTGGCTAGTGTAACTCATGCTTTTAAGCAACCGCATTTTAGGTCATTTAGATGAAGATCAAGATGGAGCCTGGAAGAAGATGAAGAGGATATTTGTTGTTGCTTGATGTAGTGTAATAGATTAGTAATTTCCTTATTTAAACTACCTGTTGTATAAATTTTTTATCTAGACTTTACTTAATTTGGGAAATGTATTTTATCGACTTTCTTTCCGTGGTTTATTTCCTTGGATTTGAATGTACATCTTTACCTTATTATTTATCCCTTAGTGTGATTTTCCAGATATACCATAATACTCTGATGTTTGGTCTTATATAGACGTTAGTCATCTCTAGGACTTTATTTAAGGTTTTTACCTGAACTTATGGTAGGAGTTGATTTGAAAACACTAGACTCGTGTTAACTTCTGCTGTTTGTTTGAAGATTGCTTATACTGGATATTATTTTAAGAACTTTAATATTTAATAACTTATATCTTATATAATAACCGTTTTATTTAGCAACCTTGATTAGATATTGCTTACCCACTCCCAAAGTTTATTTGGGGTGAGTTACGAATTCAAATTTCTAGTGAGGTTTCCGGTTTGGTTCGTGACAGATACAGACTGTCAATGCTAACCAAAATTTTTCCAGTTGCCCTACTAACATGTCTGGAACTATGTTCACTGTGCTTGATTCACCCTATTAACCATCTTTGAAGACGGCATCAAGGCGCAACTGTTGACCGGAAGATGACCTTGCCTGAGAGAAATTATTTTATTTTATAATTTTTTTTTATTTTTTGCCAATTTTGCCTCTGGAGCCTGTTACTATTTTCCCCAGAGCCGGCTTCCATGTTTTTGCGGAACGACGCCCTTTCAGGTTTTCATCGTGCCCGTGGTTTTATTCTTGCCATGACTGATTTTTTTTACTCATAGTGCCCTTTCAGGTTTTCAATATGCCCTTTCAGACCATGCATTTTTTTTTCTTTCTTTACTTTATTTCGTCATCACCAATCAGTACAGATTAAGAAATTACTTTCATTAAATATACCTTCGCTCATAAAGGGCTTACGAATAGGATGAAACGAAGGTAGGTTTAGGTTCAAGAAGGATGGATACAAGGCTTAAAAATATTTTCTTTCTCTATAGATATGTTAACTGGATCCTGCTCAACTAAATGGATTATTTCCTTTTCCTAATGACATTTTATTATAAATTCGCAAAGTTTGGGCAATCCCAGTGTTTTCCTCTCACTTACTTTTGATCTCTCTTTTGCTTCATTTTTGTTGTCATTTTAATTTTTTTTTTCAATATCCAACATTTGTTTCCCCCCTCTCTTATTTCATCTGCTTATGAGTTCCCTTTCTTAATTCATGCCCCTGTGTGCGGTGAGAAATTCCGGTTCGTGTAAATGAAGGAAAAGTTAAGGCTCAAAGGGTTTAACTAGGGATTTTTATGCTTTAGGCATTATAGAAAAGAGGGCTTCTAATCATTTCAATGCGATGTTTAATTCAAGCAAAGTATCTTTTAATGGAATTAGAATTGATTGGTTCAGGAAAGATCTCACCATCCATCTCCTGTAGAATGAGAGCTCCACCTGTCATAGCCTTGTGAACGACGTACGGCCTGTAGACACCCCAGTTTGCACCGATGTGCAAATTTATTCTGTTTTGCAGCTCTTGGACGGCTTGTCTTGAGAATTGGCAACTCCTGAATCACCTCTAATTCCTTTAATTTTGTGTGTAAAATTCTTCAAAAACTCTGAAAAATCATCAAAATGACCATTTTACCCCCAACTCTCTGTTTGATCAAAACTAATAATTTTTGAAATTCAAACCTTGAGATTCGATTTCTACATGTCACAAGCTTCGAAATGATTGTAAAATCGTTAAAATCTGAATTCGAAGGGTCGATGGGCATTTTGGTAATTTTGAGTTTTTTTTGCCACATGACAATTTCGGGTGATGTGGCGCGTTCATGACGTGACACATGCTTTACCCCCTTACCTTTTTCTCAAAAACCCTCTAAATGTTTGTTATTTAAACTTTGGTCCTTTTTATTTTTTTAAAACTTCCCATTTTATCCAAAAAAAGAATCTTTCATTTTATTTCCTCTCCTGGCTATAAAAGCCATACGATCAAGAGGATGAGGAGAGGAGAAATCGTGACTCTGATTTTGGGAGAAAAGAAACCCTAATCTCTTCAAAAGGAAACCCTAATCCTTAAGCAAGACCTCCCTTCGAATCCAGCAGCGGCGACGGCGCCGTTCCGACCTCCTTTCGGCGATCAACCCAATTAGCTCCACCCAAGTCTGGTAGCCTCTCCTCTTCTTTTCTTTTTCACTTTCTTCTTCCTCTTTCTCTTCTTCTTTTCTTCTATCATTTCTCTGCAACTATCGACCCTCTTCACCTCTTCTTCTCCATTAACCAATGCCTCCATCACTTCTCTTCCTTGTTGCCGCCATTCGATCTCCACGATCCCTTGTCCAGCACCTGCAGCCACCATCTCCGATCGAACAAACCCCATCTCCTTACCTCTGTTCTTTATTCATCTTCTACCTCCATTAAAACCTGCAACCAATCCTCTTCTAACCTTCCCTTTTCCAATCCCAAAACAGGGCATCTCCTTCATCCACCCCACCTGGAAAATCCTCTTCCCTTCATCTCATTGATTCCCCACACCAAAAACCTCCACCCGAATCTTCAATTCTCCACTCCAACCAATCTCTCTCTTCTGTCATTGTCTGTTCTATTTCTCTGCCCAAACGCAGCGAAACTCCACCGCCCTCCACCCTCTGTAACCTCACTTCTCTCCCCATCTGCAGAAACCACCTGCAACACACCCATATTCCACCTCCTTGCAACTCTTCTTCTTCCCCCTGTTTCATCTCCTCCGTCTTCTCTTGTAGAAAACAAAGCCAAAAAAACTACATTACAAAACCCCCCACGGAAAAAATCAAAATAACAACAAGACCCAAAGACAAATAACAGAAAGCCCCCTGAACCAAAACTGAACCAAACCGAGCCAACCCAGAACCAAAACCGAAATAACCCAAAGCAGAAAACCCGAACCAACCAACCCAAAAGACCCAACCCAAAAACCAGGAAATTTGAACCAACCCTAAGGACCCGTTTGGCAGCTATTAAAAAGAGAGCTTAATCTTCTCCTTTTGCTACCACCTCTCAAGCCGAGCTACCTCGTGGAGCTCAAAGTAGAGGACAACACATGGAGGCCTTCTGCTATAGGTATATTTTCTTTATTTTTTACTTTTTATGATTTTATCATATTAATTATTAGTATTTGAAGCATGTTATGAATGAAATCTCTTTTTTGTGAGTGTAATCAACTCATGTTTGTAATTGAATAAATTCTTAATGGATGTTTATGTGCAATTTTTTTTATTTCATCTTTTCATAATTTTAGTCTAATATTTTATCACTTTAAACCAATTTTTAGGATTTTCTTGGAATTTTAGTTTATTTTTAGATTTTAATAAATTGGCCAAATAATCTTGAACCGGGTACCCGGTTAAACCGGGAGTAGATGAGTGCCTAACACCTTTCCATCTTTCATCGTGCTTGAAGGCAATGGTAACGAGTAAGGCGAGTTCATATAGAGGGGTGCTACTACGTAATCTCGATAATGGTGTTTCTCATATCAGCAGCGTCAAAGGAAAAGATAAGGATCTCATCCGTCGATCGGAGAGATTTTGAGTGCATGGTGTGGTGCGTAAGAGTGTGAGAATCGAGCATAAGGACATTTCGTTGAACGTTTCTCAGAAACAAAATAGAAATTTTTGAGAATGACTGAAAGACGCGGTGTCTTGTCTAGTTGGGTGATTCTTAAAAATGAAGAAGTGGATTGGTTTATACATAAGTTGAATGTGATCTGCTAGAAGGTAGTTAGTTAGCTTTGGATTTCTTGGATCATCTAGAGTTGCAGGCAGGGCTCTCATCTTAGAGGCCAGTAAGAATACTCGTGGAGCTTTCCTTAAGCTTTCTTCTTTTTCTAATAATTCTCGGCAGTACTCTCTGTTCTTGCCCTTTTGACCATGGGAGCAGGGATGGTATTATCTACAAACGATGGGGTTGGAAGTTTTTCCGGTGGGTGCTATGTCTGACTCCGGCAAGACTAATAGGTGCTTGGTAGCCTCAAATCAGATTAGAGATGGTAGCTCATCTGCTGTGGTCAATCAAGCACCTATTAAGTCTGACTCCGGCAAGACTAATAGGTGCTTGGAAGTCGAATCTAGTGGTTGGGAATATTGCTAACTTCGGATGGGCACCGGTGGTGAATATTTTCCCTAATGATAATAAATGGCTGAGGGCGATTTGCTGTTCTTCCAACAAGTCTGTTAATTGGGAAATTATTCATGATCCAATTTGAAAAGAATTCTCTGATGTAGCCTTTGATAATTTTCTAGTTATCAATCAGTTTACTGCTTTTGTTTTTATGCGATCTAAGGAAGATTTTAGTATGCTTATTAATTAGAAATCGTTGGAAGTGGAGAATGGTTTGTTTATTTCCTTCCTTAGATGGCCATTAAAGAGTGCTTCAGTTGTTGGTCCTATTTCTGAAGGTGGGGTTTGGATGTGTATTGAGGGGTTTCCGGCTCATATCCTTGCCCTTGATTCTCTTAAAATTTTAGGGGATTTATTCAGTGGTTTGGTGGATATTAGTGTGATTGAACTACTGGATTCTGGGTTGGGTAGAGCTGAGTTTAGGGTTCAAGAAATCTGTATGAGAAAATTTCCATGTTTTATTGTCTTGTGGGATGGTGAGACACATTATGAGCTCTTCATCTCTATTCCGGCGTCCAAACTAGTTGGTACTGGTTTTTTTGTTCCTCAAGTGAGGAATGGGGAAGGCGATGAACAGTTACTGTCACGTGGCATTTCGGGCAGTGTACTTGCTGCTGTAACAGTGACGGGTGGGCCCCTTAAAGTTCAAAATTCAAATTTACCGGTGGTTAGAGGGGGTCCTGGACTTGGAGATGTGTCGGGCCCTTTGGACTTGGGCTTTTGTCCAGATTCTGGACGCGCTTTGGACCCTCCTTTGTTTTCCTCTAAATGGGATTTTGACTCAATTTCTATATCCCGATTTAATGGCCCGTTTACCAGTTCCAGTTGGGTTAGTAGAGATAAGGACTCGTTTTTGCAAGAGTCTTTGGAAGATTTAGCTTTAAAAGCTGTAGATAAATTTTTGGGGAAGAAATACTCTACAAGTAGGAGTACGGGTTCGGAGGAACTGGGAAGCTTGTTTGGTGATGCGACTGTTGGCTCGTCGGCTTCTTTGACGAAAGTATCAGTTGGTTTGCAGACGCAGATGCCGGTGGGAGAATTTTCGAGTTTGGTTAGAGGTTCTCCTAGCCTTTCCTCTGTTGGACGTTTGGAATCTGGACTAGTTAGAAAGGATAGGGAGTCTTTTTCTTCAGTAGTTGGTTTGAATGAAGCTTTGGATATGTGTCAATTTTTGGGGAAGGATGGTTTTGGTAGTAGGGGTGACGACATTAAGATTCCTCTCTTTGATTTTGATGCCTATTAGGCAAATTTTAAAACCCATAATACTGTGAAGAAGATGGATTTGGTGGCTTTGAACGTTGATGGCTTGTTGCAGCTTCCTTCTTCTCCTGTTCCTAATTGCTTTATGCATGATGAGGCTGCGACTTTGGATGATGTTGATCCTATGGAGGGTGTAAATGCAGTAATTGCAAGCGTCAAGGCGGGAGCAGCTTCAGTTTGTGATCCTCTAGAGTTTGAACTTTCATATGCAGTCATTGGTGATGCGTACAGTCGGGTGGTTGTTGTTTCTGGTGTGAATGCTTACGATACAACTCCTCTGATTCAACAGTCTGACTCTTGCTTTGGAGAAACAGTGTTTGAGTTACTTGAGATGGTTTACGATCATGCTTGGATGCCTTGTCATAATTCTTCTGGTGATACAATGAACATTAACCTTGTAGGGTCAGTGCCGTGCCTTTCTTCCCTCAAGAAGGTTCATTGTGGTGTTGATAAATTTCAG